>JAQPZY010001698.1:17352500-17542500 GCA_029931535.1 Margaritifera margaritifera | reverse complement strand
GAGAATGCTGGAAATAGAGAAACACAAGTACAGCTCTCCCTCATTATAATGTGATCCCAGATATAACACAGTATCACTATGAACCCCATGACCAGAATCATACCAATGTATAACAATATGGGTTGAAAGAAAACGTGAAGCTTAGCATTTTATCTTTATTTCCTTATCAAACACTGTTATTTAACAAATTTTGACCTTTCCCGCTATAATGCAGCTTAGTATGTAATGCTATTCCCAATATATCGCAGATTGGTACATAACATAGTTCTCTCTATATCGCGGTTTGCTACAAAATGTGGTTAGTGGCTCTGGACCCCAACTACCGCTTTATAATAAGGGAGAGCTATATAGTGACCCCTCAACGTTAATGGAAGTCAAAAAAGTATACCGTGTTTGATGTGAGGCTGCCTTATACTGGGGTATCATATCTTTGAGCCAAAACGAATACCTAATTTTCCTATTCAAATATATGGAATTTATTCGCATATAATTAAAATATTCATCAATGTTAATAAGGTCTTGAATCCAACCTCTTTTCTTTGTCTACTTTGGTATTCATTGACACCCCCCACTCCCTGCCAACCCGCAATGAAAACACTGTGAACTCAGTCTTCTGAATCTAATTAAGTCACATTCTGGAGATCTTGAGAAAATTGTGGAGGATTCAGACTAAAAATCAAAGGAATGCATTATATTTCTTGTTTATCTTCAAACTCTGTACAAGTATAAATGCTCCATTAATGCTGAGGAGATGGTAAAGAAGCACAGAAACTGTTAGATTACCTGTTCAGTCAAATGTGGGGACTATCTCACATTTTTTTTATGGGAAGTAATTTGTTCACAACTCCAAATGCACAGACATGTATCCAATTTAATTTAATAAAATTTGGACATAACGATTCAACTTCATTGATAACATAAAGGATTTGTTGACTTTGATATGAGTCCTGTTTTATACCATCTTCTTCAACTTGTATATTATATGTTATCTTTTCAAGAGTGCCTGAATGACAATAAATAGAAATGGCAACGTTGTAAGCAATGTGACTATTCAGAATATTTACATTGCGATTACCTTATGAGTCAGAGTTTGAATTTCAGGTAATTTAGCAAGTTTGAAGTTGTTCTCTTGTAAACTAATTCAATGGTGCATAGTTTACATTTTGCCTTGTTTGTTTCTGTTACAAAATGCTGCCAAACTCACTAGGTAAATAGATATTCAAATACCAATTTTCTATTCAAATATTCGTAAAATGTATTCTGAATAGAATGTTCAGTTATTTTGTTTCAGCTCTATTACACATCTGGGGGCATACTCTCTCTCTCTCTCTCTCTCTCTCTCTCTCTATATATATATATATATATATATATATATATATATTGATGGATTTAATTTTGTGCACATTGCTTATATGCATGGTTGTGAGTGTATCTTCTTGTGTCACTGACCGGCCATATTGGACCCAGAGAATGCAATTTCATATTTGAGTATAGTCACCCATAGATTTATAGATTTAGATGAGAATTTTTTAGGAGCATCCAAGTAGAGATTTAAAAACAAACACTGCCATCCCAGGGTACTATGTATATTTGAATGCAACAGCTCTAATATTCATATTTGTATTCATCCACATCCAAACTTAAACCAGTAATAGTTTCAACACCCATTATGCAGTAAAAAGTCATTAAATGTGCACCCAATAAGGAATTTCACATTCAGATGATAAATAATGTGGATTAAATATAACTCCAAATGAGTCTAGATCATACGTGCTCTATTGTAGTGTTAACTTTATGGATTGTTTTCTGTTTTTCTTTGCAGACTGGAGACTTGCTGCGCCACAAGATCCAGCATCGGCCAGATCGGCAGTTGCTTGTTCAGCAACATATTCTGGAAGGTAAGCCATATTGAAGTGTAAGTACGGAATCAGATTAATTGTTTTATATAGTCTAATTTTCTGTATACTTTTTATGAGCAGGTACGAGATACAAAATTCATGCTTCATGTGTTTATCTGCCATCTCAGAATTTTGTGTCTGTAGTGGCAATCTGGCAGTTGCAATCTTTAGTTCACATGGCATCAGAATTTAACTCTAAATGCTAGATTTGCTAGTGATTGTTACAAACAATTAACATAATGATTAAATAGAGGTTAGGTACCACTAAGGGGTACTGGAAATAACCAGTTGACATTGAAGACCAAAACCTGCAACAATTTGAATGATTTAGTAACTGAGCTACTACAGGCACTCTTCAGATGTATAATTTTTGACTTTAGAGAGAAGAATGAAACTTGCCCCGCTTTTCTATCTTCATTTGTTCCCCACATCAAGATGCAGAAGCCCTATAGTAATCACCTTTTCCATCCATCCATCTCTGTGTCTGTCTGTCTGTCCATCCATTCACACTTATTGTACCACCAGATCTCTGCAACCGTTACACATAAGTTGATGCCATTTGGTACTGTCTATACTCGCTTACAAGTCGGAACCAACTGCAAACTTCATTCACCTAGATCTGCCATTGCATAAATCACTGGCAGATCTGGGTCTTTGCAGTTTGTTAGGAGTAATCAGTAGAACAAACAACATAGACCCTATTCATTGTCTACATTGCCTCATAGTCCTAGATGTACCTTTTATGTGTTTTGAATTTGTTTGCAAGAGTTTTGCCCCCTGATTAAGGTCCATTTGTGATGCCCTCATTACTAATAGCTCTATTTTAAAGGTGCGCCACATATCATGAATGGCTTTGATTTCATGAGCATGGTTTCAGTTTGAAGGATATTTATATTAGTACAACCATTATACATATTTTTTTTTGCCACTGCCATTCTAGGTGACCCAATATGAATTCCCAAGAGAAGACTTAGGTTAGCATCAAGTGAAGGAATATGCATCTGAATGAAATAGAAACCAAAATAAATACAATGAGTAGTAACATCTCTGATTTATTTGTAATGGACTGTCAGGAAGGATAGAGAGTGGTTGTTTATCTTCCCAAAATGTTGTAAACGATTGGTGTTTGAAAGGTCTACAACATAGCATGATTACTGTACTTAAAATTTGAACCTAAAGACATACTGACCTTAAGGCATGTTACTCTAGTGATTTCCATTGTACAAAAATATGAGTACATTTTTGGGAAAATAACCTACCTTTGATTTTTTTCTTTCCTATACTAAAACAAATTAAGAGAGTTTGCAATTTTTTAAAGCTATGATTGTGTACATTAAAGGCAGCCCCAGTCAATTCACAAATTTCTCCCCACTCTTGAAGAAGCCACATCAGCAAAAAATTGTTTCCATGTCATTGAAAATAGTTCTTTTGAGTCAGTCTTTAACATTTTGTTTTGTGACCATTTCAGATACCAAAATTGACCCATCTCTACATGAGCGTCAGCGTCAACTGAAGCGTGCACGTTTGGCAGATAACCTAAATGACAAATTGTTGCATCGCCCTGGTGTTCTGGAGCTGGTGGAGGGAAACATTCTACCAGATGAAAACCTCCTGGAAGCCATCAAAGGTATCATACCTTTCTATTTTAATTTGAAATTTACATATTTTACATAAATTTTGCTTCAAGTAATCATTACATACATTAAGTAATCTCAAAAACTCAGATGTTGACATAGAGTAGAGAAATCAAAAGTTGCAGAAAAGAAAAAACATTGAACTTAGATCTGAGATTATAACACTTGCACCTGTCTGAACTGATGATCCAACCTGGAATTGCAAATGTAATTAACCAGTGTGTTAATGCTGTACTGTCCAGACTCTTGTTTCATTAAATATTGACATATGATTTCTCTCTAATACAGAATTTAAGTCTTGATTCAAATTGCTGACAACTACTTTCCACATAGAACAGTTTTTTGTCATTTTTAGCTGTCAGTATAAAACACTAACTTGAATGTATGACAGTACTACTCTGTTACACAAGTCACATTTTTCCAAGAAGTCCAGTTTATTTGTTAGATATATACATTTGAAACACCACCATGATGCTAAATTGCCTCACTACATGTAAGTTATGAAATGTCAGTAAACTGCTTCACTATATGTAAGTTATGAAATGTCAGTAAACTGCTTCACTACATGTAGGGTATGAAATGTCAGTAAATGGCTTCACTACATGTAGGTTATGAAATGTCAGTAAACTGCTGAAATGTCAGTAAACTGCTTCACTACATGTAAGTTATGAAATGTCAGTAAACTGCTTCACTACATGTAGGTTATGAAATGTCAGTAAACTGCTTCACTACATGTAGGTTATGAAATGTCAGTAAATGGCTTCACTACATGTAGGTTATGAAATGCCATAATTGCAGTCGGGGTATGCACAGTAGACTTACAACCTGAAACAGTGGAATAAAAATGTGAAATACATTTTCCAACTCAGATTTTTTATCCAGCTTTCATACCATCAGCTGATCCTGATTATCAGTAAACAGGAATAGGGGTATTGTTAGGCATTCTGATAGACACTAATGCTATCAGAAAAAGTTATTACACGTATTAGCAAGATTTTTTTATGATTCTGTTGGGGGAGTTATGTAGAACTGCTTGTCTGAGAAGCATGCATATCTTTCCATGGATATTGATAGATGTATAACTTAATTGCTTAATGTATATCAGTTGCATATGTGTACACTTATGCACACATTATACTAACTATCAAAAGAAATGGAAAAATGATGGTACATGCAAAGTAATTTGTCCTAATTCTCCAGTATGGTTACAATTTCTCTTGAACTGCAGTGGCATGATGATGATTTTCTGTATGAAACTTTTATTTAAAGTGTTGTCACCAACAGTGTAGTACCAGTAATGAGCAGCGCCCCTTAAATGCATAAGGAGTTCAATGTTTGGGAATACTTCCATGTAAATTAGATGACTATTTTTAAAACTCAAAATGTTTTGATGTTTGGTTAAAAAAACAAGATGTGCATTGCCTTGAATCTAACAACCAGCATAACAAGTAGGATATCTTGACTTTTTGGCAAGCACAACTGTTACCATGACATATCACATTCACACCATTTTTCCATATTATTAGGCAAGCCACATTGTTTAAAATGTTTTTGTTTTATACCCCTAATAAGGCAAGGATATATAGGAATTCTCATGTCTGTCCATCCATCTGTCCTTCCATCCTGCACACAATCTTGTTAGCACTGTTCCCCCAGTTTTTGATGGATTCCCAGGCAACTTGGCAGATATTATGATCATCATTGAAAGATGTGCATAGAGACAAGTCACTTTGCACACACAATTGTTATAAGTTATTGCCCTTTTTGACTTGCAGCTGAATGCAGTGTATGGTAAAATTTGTGAATGCATGATCATCATATGAAGATGTTGCATATCAACAAATCACTGTTTAAGCAATATTTGTCAAAGTTATTGCCCTTTTTGACTTGCACCTGGATGTAGTGTATGACAGAATCTTATGTACGCATATTAGCATTAGAAGGATTCCCATCTTGGAACAACAATAAGGTATTTTAAGAAATTTTTGCATCATTCAACTGATGCAGATGTGAGCTTCTGGATAAAAAAGAAAACATTTTCACATCAGTTTGCTGTTGATATTGCCATAGAAAATGTGGCACTTCTTTGGACACGAAGTATAGAAAGATAACTTTAATGCAGTGTATGGTAAAATTTTTGAATGCATGATCATCATATGAAGATGTTGCATATCAACAAATCACTGCTTAAGCAATATTTGTCAAAGTTATTGCCCTTTTTGACTTGCCCTTTTTGAGAGAGAGAGAGAGAATTTTGTAGCAGAAAAAAAACATGCAGTGACATGCATGAACTCGGTAGAAATTATCCTTATATAAGTTGTGTGGTTCTGGAACACTACTCTTGTTGGATAACAATATGCAGAACATTACTCTGATTGGATCACAATATGTGGAACACTACTCTGATTGTTGGATAAACACAGTTGTTACATGATGGGTGAATGGGTTTTATTTTGTTTGATTTCAGTTAATTGATCCTATTCATGGTATCATAGTAAAGTGAATGCTGGAGGAATGGAAGTCAGAGTAAGGAGACCAGACTATAGTAAATCAATTTAAAATACAATTACTTGATGAAAAAGTGCTGAACTAGATTTTATTTTGAGTTAATAATTGTGAATTGTAGGAATACCTTTGGCCTGATTTGTAACACCTGAGTCAGCTTCTGCTCAAGATCTAAGGATTTAAACACCTGCAGATTATTATCCTACTTGCAAATTCCAGATCATCCCACCAGAATCCTCTTCACTTACATGATCAGCATACAAACTGCTATAGGTACCCATCTGTGAACAGCTTTAGCCAGAACTTACTTGCATATAAGGCATTTTTCTTTTCTACTCTCTAACAGTCATGGCCTAAGTTTAAAACCATGCAACAACAAAAAAAAAAGAGTAAAAGACATGCAGTGAAGCCTGACACAGTATATAGCTCCTGATATAAAGGACACCTGACGATAAAGAACAACATTAAATAACCCCTTGTTTTTTTTCCTGACACATTTGACTTCTATATAAAGGAGACCTGTCCATTAAGGACTACGATGAAGGACCTCTTTCCTTCTTTCTTGACACTGTTGACCTCTATATAAAGCAGACCTGTCCATCAAGGACAACAATAAAGGACCCCATAGCTTCTTTTTCTTTACACATTTGACTTCTATATAGAGAAGACTTGTCCATTAAAGACAACAATAAAGGATCCCTTTCCTTCTTTTTCTCACACATTTGACCACTATATAAAGAAGACCTGTCCATTAAGGACAACAATAAAGGACCCCATACCTTCTTTTTCTTCACACATTTGACCTCTATATAAAGGAGACCTGTCCATTGAGGTCAACAATAAAGGATCCCTTTCCTTCTTTTTCTTCACACATTTGACCTCTATATAAAGGAGACCTGTCCATTGAGGTCAAGATTTTATGTAGTCTTGAGTGTCCAGTATAGACAAGTTTCCCAGTACATATAGACCTAGAAAGGTGTTGCTGTAGCACTCTGGAAAATCTGTGTAAATATTTGTGATGTTAATAGTGGACTTACAGCATGGTAGATACTTGGGGAGCATATAAATCAGTTGTCCTCAATGTTTTTGTTGTTGTTGTTGTTGTTGGTTTTAATGGCACTTTTGAACACATTATTGGCTATTTCATGCCAAGGAAATGGGAGCTAAGTGCCTTACTCTCAAGGGCACACCGAGGCAGCTGACCCAGGTTGGTCTGGGCAGGTATCAAACCTGTGACCCTTGGATTAAAAATCCAGTGCTCTGCCACCTTAGCTGGAGCCCTGTGTAAGCAAGTGGTCTATGGTGCTTGCCTTTACAGATGACTCATATCTCACCTCTGTCCTTGTGGGTTCAAGTCTCATCTCTGCTAGCATATGCATGTGAACAAGCTTGCCAGTAGCTTCCCGTGGGTCGGTGGTTCTTCCTGGGTCTTCGCAGGTTCTTCCTCCACCAAATATACTGGCTGCCATGCTTAGCCTATCATGTGCTGAAAAATGAAGTTAAACCCACAAAACCAAACCAATCCAAACCTCCCACCTGAGCTACTGTGACTCCTTTACCCTCTGTAGCCCTTGATGGTTCAAGGAGAGCTGCTACAAAAGTAACAAGCCACATGTTAACCAACATTCACAGTATATACAATTTGCAGACAGTGGTGTCACTCATTTATTATTGCCAATTTGATTTTAGTTTCATTTACAGTAGAATTGGACATGTATTATTTTCATACCATCTAAATACTCATTAGTCTAACAGACTATAAATCAATGCTAACAGTTATGAGCAGTAATATTTACTGTTAATTGTGCCTATTTTTATTCTGTTTGTTCTGAACATATGGGTACAAATAAACGTGAAACTCAAAAATTACATATGAGCAGACAATATGTGTTGCTATGCAAATTTATGATTGCTCAAAAGGTTCAAGAGGTAGGGTTGTACAGAAATAAGTCCACTTGATGAGAATGAATTATTTCCAAAAGTGACAGGGAGTAGCAGATTGTTTCCAACTGTGACAGACAATAGTATTGATATGAGATTATTTTCGACATTGACAAACAATAACACTGGACAGATTATTTCCAACAGTGAAAGACACTAGCATTGAACAGAGATTATTTCAAACAGTGGCAGACAATATCATTGATCAGAGATTATTTCCAACAATGATGGTCAGTTAGACCGATTATTTCCAACAGTAACAGACAGTAGCAGTTTCTAGAGATTATATCTAACAGTGGCAGACAATAGCATTAGATAGAGATTATTTCTGACAGTGACAGACAATAGCATTGGATAGAGATTATTTCCTACAGTGACAGACAATAGCATTGGACAGAGATTATTTCCAACAGTGGTAGACAGTAGCATTGGGCAGAGATTATATCTAACTGACAATAGCATTGGATAGAGATTATATTCAACAGTGATAAATAATAGCATTTGAAAGATTATTGCCGACAGTGACGGACAATAGCTTTGGACAGGGATTATGCCAACAGTGACAGACAATAGCATTGGACAGGGATTATTGCCAACAGTGATGGACAGTAGCATTGGACAGAATTTATTACAAACAGTGAATAGAGATTATTTCCAACAGTGACAGACAATAGCATTGGACAGAGATTATTTCCAACAGTCATATACAAGAGCATTGGACAGACATTATTTCCAACAGTGACAGTTAGTAGTGTTTGATTATTGTAACAATAACATATGGTAGGATCAGTAATTAATGATTGTCAACATTGACAGATGATAACATTGTACATAAATGAATATTTGCCAATAGTGACAGATGATAGCATTGTGTGTGTGTGTATACATATATATAATTGCCAACAGTTACAGGTTTGAAAATTGATTACTGCCAGCCATGACAGTCAGTAGCATAGAACATGAATCATTGCCATTCTAAATTATCTGACAGATTGTAGAATTGAATTTTTATCATGGCAAGCAGTGATGGATAATAGCATTGAACATGAATGTTCTGGCTAACATTAGCACTGGTCAGGAATCATTGCTAACATTGACAGCCAGTTTTATCAGATTTAAAGAAGAGGAACTTAAGTCTGATTTATGTACCTCATCTGTAAAATATCCAGTAATTTTAATTTTGGATTTTAATATAAGTTTTGCTATAGAAGAATTCCAAATTGACTGTTTCATAGTGGAAATCTCACACTGAATGATGTTCAGTCTATATTGACTGGTTGCAACTCAAAGAATTCTATGAACTAAATATTCAAAGTTATAATGCAGCTCTAAATTTATTGTCCATATGCTTTTGTAGTCCTGTCCATGGCTTGTGTTTACAAAGGTACAAAATGTCATGCATCTCCTGAATCTACAGGTGAAAAAGAGGCTTCACATCTTTAGATATGGTTTACCCCAGGATGAGAAGGATGTGTGTGTGTGGAAATGTGTTCCTAGAAAAGCATAGGAATGATGCAGCATACCCTTTAGAGTTCTTATCTATTTGTATCATGTTTTGCAATATCATTTGTGTTCTGGCCCGCAAGATGTGACCAGGTGTGATATAAATTAAAAGTGGAAATGTGTTTGAAAATTTCTGTTATATATATGGAGACTAAAACTACAAGAAAAACCAGGTGGGAAGATCAGTTTATGTCACTCAAACAAAATGTGTCTCATTGTCAACTGGTATCAAACTTGTTAAAATGAGCCATGTACTCTACATTATATGACTTAAACATTGTGCTTCAGAATTCATTGCATATTTTTTCATACAAGATTTTTAACAAAGTCGTTATAAATGGTTATGAATGAACCATTATTATTACTATTAATTTGATTTCTTGATTCCTTTGTCACTGCGTTGTTTTGGATATATATATATATATATATGAATCCACATTCATCATATTTGTCCTTTGCAGATGGGTCCCTCACCTTCAACAAGTCAATGGACCAAGGTGATGAAGACAGCCAGTCACTATACACTGTTATGGATGAGGGGAACAAATCTTGTGATGGATCCCCATCTTCAGACCAAAATGAAGACTCCAACATGTCTGACATCAGCAGTCCTCCCATCCCACCACCACCACTACCCTTTCATGAGATAGGCCTGGTGTTTTCCAAACCCAGCCAGCCACAAGTACAGCAGTTTACGTTCCACACGAAGATTCCTGGACCACCTGCCAGCTCGAGTCTGGTTGCATCGACTGTTCAGAAAAATACACCTGTGTCAGCATTCTCAGGAACAGGGAATTCACTGTCACCAAAGAGTGTCAGTTCTAGTTCAAATAATGGCAACAATAAATCACGACCAAAGAAACTAAAACCAAAAACTCAACCTAAAGCCAAGGTGATTAAATTCCATGAATACAAGGGACCCCCAAATGTGGTAAAAACCCAACAAATAATTCAGCAAAACAACACACAGGAGACTCCATATCATGTTCTACTTCAGCAGCAGCAGTTGTTTTTACAGTGGCAACTGGAGTTCCAGCAGAAGAATATGAATAATATTAATGTTCCAATCTTAGTGCCAGCACAGAAGGTGGTCACCTCAGAAGGCCAGCCGGCAACTCAGTTGGTGTCATCTAGCCCTGTTTCTTCAGCCACCAGTGTGGCTGTAACCACTCTAGCCTCTATGACAACAGCTCCTATCACTGTTACCACACAAAATGGACCTCAAACAATTATATCAGTGGCAGCATCTCAGCCAGCTGCACCCACTCCTGCTACAATAATTAAAGCAAGTAAGTTCCAGCAGCACATTAAGTTGGAATCTTCAGTGCAGAATCAGATGACAACTTCAGTCAAAGCAGAGCCGATGCTTGTTGCCCAACCCCAACCTCAGCTGCCACCATCAGGGATACAAAACCAACTTCCCATCTCACAACCAGCACCTAGATGTAACAGCAGCAACAAATCTCAGAACAAGAAACCTAGTAATACCCCTTCAACACCTTCAAAACCAGTCACATCCTTGGAAGACATGAAAGTGGCTGATCTAAGGGCAGAACTTAAGAAAAGAAATTTGCCTGTGTCTGGTCCAAAACCACAACTCATTGAAAGACTTAAACCATATGCAGATGTAATAATTCAAGTTTCACAGAATTATGCTTTGTCAGATAGTGTTCGCTCTGTTACATCACCAGCTTCAGTTCAAACATCATCACAAGATTCTGTGATGTCACCCAGTAGTACAGTTTATTCACCTCCAGGATCTGTGGCTCCCAATGAGGACATCATTGGCTCCAATGCTGTGTCACCTTTGGCTCCAATTCACTCAATAACATCAGTGGTAAGCATGCCATCAGTCATGTCGCCAGAGGATCCAAAAAGCATTTCTCCACCAACCACTCCTCCAGAATTACATAATATATTCACACCAATGTCGCCTGATATGATGGACATTCCTTCCCCATCTAATGTAACCATGGGACAACAAACCAAATCACAGCAGCTAAATGCAAGTCAGAACTCTACAGCCATGAACATTGATATTTCCAGGCCTCCATCTGTGATGGCTGATGCACCCATGGAAGTTGATTCATCTGAGTTATTCCTTAATGTAAGTCAGACAAGTCAGGCATTTACTCAGGTATTTACTCAGACTACACCAACAACAATAAAGTTTCTGCAATCTCCTCATGCACAGACACAGCCATTACAAGTACAGCAGCAACGGCCACTAGTTCAGGTGGTGCAGCCACAGCCACAACAGCAGCAAGTGCAGATTGCACAAAGCCAGTTTTCCCAAGAGGAACTTCTTAAACAGCAGCAACAGAAGATAGAGGAGCTTCAGAGACAGCTAGAGGAGTCACAGCTCAGGTTGAAGTTACAGCTGCTACAGCATCAGCATATGCAGCAGCAACAGCAAAATTTACAACAGCTGCAGCAGCAACAGCAGCAGATACAGCAGATTCAGCAACAACAGGCACAACTACAGCTACAGCAAAAACAGCAGCAACAGGCAGCACAGCAGCAACAGGCAGCACAGCAGCAACAAGCAGTTGTGGTGTCGAAACCTGTTCAGTTAAAGAAGCCAAATTCTCCTCCACAAGTAATTATTAACATGACCAACAGCAGAACAGCCTCTCCTCAGCATCAGCAAACTCCTTCTCCTGCTCCTCCCCCACCACCTCCTCCACCTCCACTTCCATCACAACCACAGGTGGGACTGAGCACTGCAAAGCCTATACCTATTCCTGCCCAGTTGCTGCATGGACTACCAGCTGTGATTGTCACCAGCACCAGATCAGACCATGACAAGGCAAAGCCAAACTTATCTAAAATTTTAAAGAACCAATCCATTAATCACAGACTAAAGTTGGGAGGCAAGATGGTATCAGTGGCTTCAGCTCCAGCAGAGCTGCATCAGTTCATTCTAACTACTACCAGCACACCCATTTCAAGTTCAGGTCAAACTCCCATCAATGGAATCATTGCTCCAGCCAGGTAAATATTTATGCTGCCACTGCTTGCAGAGGGGTCATCTTGATTTAGTCATGTCTCTCCATTAATACATCTGTCCATCTGCCCAGAGAAGCTTATTAGCAAGATTGTGAAGAAAAAAACACTTGACATAGAGAAATGAAATTTCACTAGCATATTTGTACTAATATATAGATGACCTGATAGATTTTCAGGCCATTACAACAATTTTAGCTTCTTGTTTTATACACATTTTAGTTAGAGTTATTGTCCCTTTTGGCTCGGAGCATAAGACAATCTTGTGAATGCATGTAGTCTCAGTATTTGATGGATTTCTGTTAAACTTGGCACCTGTTATAGTCAGCATCTGGAAATATGCATATTACAAATGACGTGTTCCCATGACTTTTGTCAAACCCACATTAGTGGGAAAGCGAAACATTGCAGTCTCTTTTCCACTGTCAGCATCATTGTCATCAACAGTTTGTGAATTGTTTGTTAAAGTTTTTTATTTGCATATATTTCCTAAACTCCTTGCTGGATTTTCTTTGTACTTGGCATGAATCATTATGAAACTAAGACAATTTATCTGAGACATGCTTGTTTGCCCCTTTGACCTTGGGATCATGGTCACAGTCATAGAAAATTTGCATTAAGGTTTTGGTCAGGTTTTTTGTTCGTTTATATTTCCTCAATCCATTTAATGATTTTGTTCATACATGGGATGAAACAGTATGAAACTAAGATAACTCATTCTGTAACAAACTGGCTTGTCGCTTTGATCTTGGGGTCAAGGTCACAGCCATACAAATTTGTATTATGGTTTTGGTTTAAAGTTTTTTCATTTACATATATTTCTTCAACCTCATTATGGATTTTGTTCTTAATTGGGATGAATCATTACGAATCTAAGACAATCAATTCTTCAACAAACAAATCCCCCCTTTGACCTTGGGGTCAAAGCCACAGTCATAGAAAATTTGTGTAAAGGTTTTGGTGAAAGTTTTTTTAATTTGCTTATATTTCCTAAACCCCTTGGTGGAATTTCTTCATAATATGGATGAAGTATTATAAACCAAGACAATTCATTCGCTGACATGATCACTGAACCTTTATACCTTGGGTTCAAGGTCACACATCTTACAGCAATACTTGGATTGTGTGCTTGACATGCCAGTCCAGTCCTTGTTGTAAGAGTTATTGCACTTTTTGACTTACAGCATTATATTACAGAATCTAAATAAATGCAGCTGATCTCACAGTTTTCGGTGTATTGTTGTGAAGCTTGATGTATGTTATGCTCATCATTAGAGGATGCTCATGTTGACCAGTCATTGTACTCAGAATAATTTTGGAAGAGTTACTGCACTTTTTAGTTCTCCTGGCCATAAGGGCAAGTGAGCTTATGGTATGGTCCTGTGTTCGGAGTGCGTCATCTGTCATCCATCAACAGTTGCTATTTTTAACTTCTTAAAAACCACTGGACCAATTTCAGCCAAACTTGGCAGAGAGTACTCTAGCATAAAGGCCTTGAAGGTTTATAAAAATAATGTCAATGTACCATCAAATATGTCTGCTGTTACTAAAAACGGAAAAAACTTTCAACAACTTCTCAAAAATCACTGACTTTGAGACCTTTCAATTTTGTACAATTCATGCCAATTCAATAAAAAATATAAAAACCTTTAACCAACTTCTTTTCAAAAGCTAATGAATAGAATTTAACCAAATTTGACAGAAAGCATTCTGGCATAAAGGCCTTTTAAGTGTTTATAAATTATGCTGATTTGCCATCAAATATGGCCACTGTTACTAAAAATAAAAAAATCTTGAAACAACTTTTAAAAATTCTGGACAGATTTTCATCAAATTTGATTGACAGTATTTTGGCCTGGAGACCTTTCAAGTTTGTGTGAATTATGCTGATTCATCATCAAATGTGGCTACTGATACTAACAATAGAAACAAATGATCCTGATCTACCATCTGGTATGACTGTCATTAATAAAATATGTAAATATCTGTAAGTGTCAGAAAGCATCATACAAATCCAGATTTCAAGGCCAACTGCACTTACATTTGGCTTTTCGGTAGATGTTAGATAGATGATTGATGTCAGGTCCACTGGTTCCACAACTGTTTTCATTTGAAATTGTACTATAGACTCATCTTCATCATGAGGGTTGGTGTTGGATTCAGGAGAGGCAGATTGCTCACCATTCCTCTAATTCTGACAAAATTCCACTTTAACTTCATGTTTCTTCATTTTAATTTTTCTTTGGTGCAGAAAAAGTAAGCCTAGGTTCACAGCAATCCCATCAAACACAACTCTAAGCCTAGGTTCACAGCAATCCCATCAAACACAACTCTCTATGAATAAAGATCAAATTTATCGTGTTCATAAATAAGTTTAATTTTTAATGACATTTACCATATATACGTGCTTTGCAAGTCATGTCCAGCTGCAAACTGCACTGACCCAGATCTGCCGTCACATAAATGCACTTGCAGATCTGGGTTTCTGCAGTTTGTTAGGTGTAAACAGTAGAACAAACAACATAGACCCTTATCTGCCGTCACATAAATGCACTGGCAGATCTGGGTTTCTGCAGTTTGTTAGGAGTAAACAGTAGAACAAACAACATAGACCCTTATCTGCCATCACATAAATGCACTGGCAGATCTGGGTTTCTGCAGTTTGTTAGGAGTAAACAGTAGAACAAACAACATAGACCCTTATCTGCCGTCACATAAATGCACTGGCAGATCTGGGCTTCTGCAGTTTGTTAGGAGTAAACAGTAGAACAAACAACATAGACCCTGATCTGATGGTGCATTATGTGATGGCAGATCAGGGTCTATGTTGTTTGCGGTTTGACTTAACTTATAAGTGAGTATATAGGTTTTTCTCGTGGTCGGTAGCAAAAATGTCGAGTGTGTTCTTGATCCGGTTACATTACCAGAGTGTTATCTTGTTATTGAAAAACTGGATCAAATCCCATCTGTTTCAGGATGTCCTTGCCTGGGTCTCCAGTGGATGATGGTAATAGTAAGCAACCATTGGGTAAATCCCAGTCCAACCCATTCTTTATACCCCTGAAGGAGCCACCAAAATATGATGAGGCCATTAAATGCAGACAACAGCAGCAGCAGGTATTTCCTTTTCTCAGACATATCAGTGAGCTAATAATGGGAATTTTCTTGATAAATCTTAGGTCTGGATTTGCTGTTCTTTTTTAAATATTATGGTACAAGCTATATGTGTGATCTAGGAACTGAACATGTGCTTCATCAAATTGAAAATTATAATTTCAGACCTTAGCTACAATCAAAGAAATTATTTTTGGCTAGGTAGAGAACTTAAGTTAAAAATCTTGCAGGAGATTAGTGTCATTTGTACAGAAAATTCCTTTCAAATGTTGCCATTTTCAGCAAATTATCATTGGTCTGACTGGTGCACTATTATCGTTTGAAAAACTCCTAATTTCTTTGTGAGATGTATGTTTCAAACATTCTCTTTGTCATTACAGGGGACTGCTCCCACAGTACAGGAATCTACCAAAAGTCTGTCTGCTACACACACCATGGATGATGTACTGGAAATACTCATACGCAGTGGAGGTAGGAAATATATATTTGCTCTTTTGGAGAAGTTTTTGTACAACAGATCAGGTTAGGAAAGCATTCAAAGTCAAGCAATAAATTTATCTAAAAAATGTCTGACATATCTGCAGTCTGAAATCTCTAACCATAACTATGAAGGTTTAGATATGCAGATGCATTATGAAAAGGTACTGTATATACTTGCCTATAAGTTGAGTCCAACTGCAAACAACATAGACCCTGATCTGCTGTCACATAATGTACCAGCAGATCAGGGTCTGTGTTGTTTGTTTTGCTGATTTCTCCCAGCAAACTGCATAGACCCAAATTTGCTAGTGCATTATGTGATGGCAGATCTGGGTCTGTGCAGTTTGTAGTTGGGGTCGACTTATAAGTGAGTATTATGGTACATCTTTGTCTGAATACCTTCAGTTTTAGTGCAAGTGAAAGTTCGAATACCAGTAAATCTTGTTAATCTTTCTTACATGAGTTAGGGCTTGCATTTCATGCTTGGGTTTCCAGGCCTGGAAAAGTTAATGGATATTGAACCAAGTAAAGCAATGTCAAAATACTGTGGTCAAGTCATGGACTTGAACAATTATTGCAGATATCAGTATCATAAGGAAATGGTTTGAATTATTAAACACAGTATTATTGAAGGATATTGATGCTTTAACTAAATCATACTTCTTATAATATTCTGATTCATACTTCTTATAATATTCTGATTCATACATATATTCTGATTCATACTTCTTATAATCTGATTCATACTTATAATATTCTGATTCATACTTCTAATATTCTGATTCATATTTTGACTGCAAGACCGAATGAAAGAAGCATTTCTGAACCTCAGTGCATTTTTTTAAGAGCTCATTTAGGCATGTTAAGGTTCAGCATCTTCAGCACATAGAGATAGGCCACAGAAATATCATGTAGGTATCAGATGTTGTCCCGAATATCTCTTACAAATATCATGTAGGTATCAGATGTTGTCCCGAATATCTCTTACAAATGTCATGTAGGTATCAGATGTTGTCCCGAATATCTCTTACAAATATCATGTAGGTATCAGATGTTGTCCCGAATATCTCTTACAAATGTCATGTAGGTATCAGATGTTGTCCCGAATATCTCTTACAAATATCATATAGGTATCAGATGTTGTCCCGAATATCTCTTACAAATGTCATGTAGGTATCAGATGTTGTCCCGAATATCTCTTACAAATGTCATGTAGGTATCAGATGTTGTCCCGAATATCTCTTACAAATGTCATGTAGGTATCAGATGTTGTCCCGAATATCTCTTACAAATGTCATGTAGGTATCAGATGTTGTCCCGAATATCTCTTACAAATGTCATGTAGGTATCAGATGTTGTCCCGAATATCTCTTACAAATGTCATGTAGGTATCAGATGTTGTCCCGAATATCTCTTACAAATGTCATGTAGGTATCAGATGTTGTCCCGAATATCTCTTACAAATGTCATGGAAATGTTGTAGACTGAGTTTTATGGGAACTTGGAAGAAACTTGCTTTTGCAAATAGAAAATATTACTCTTTGTTTTTGGTTTAGTTCTTTATGCCATAATTTAGAGAGAAAGGCTTTGATATTTAAATATTTTGAAGTAGACTTTTTCATTATTGGGACATCCATGCTCATCTATTTATGCAGGAATTTCTCTCATCATAAAATGTTTCTTTTTTTTGGTCCTCTAGTTAGGGAGCTTTGCCATATTTAACATTACTTATTATTCATAGCTGTGTCCTTGACCTTTGTTTCAGAATTGCCACCCAGTGCAGCACAGGAGCCACCTCCAACACCAAAAACAACAACACAGACTGACACAATACCCACAATTTCCAAAGCTCAGGCAGGGACCATGCCAGTTGAGAATTTTATTTCCTCTGCAGGAACTTGTCAACTCCCACAGTTTGCTACATCTTTCTCCACAGCTGCCATCAGAGACAATAATACTGTCGAAAGTCAGATGAGTGTTCAGGAACCAGTAAGCAGTTCTCAAACTTTCAAACAGGAGCCACTCTCACCACCCAGTTTTACATTGGCAGCAAGTCCATCACCACCAGTGGAGACAAATACAGACTTCTTGGATATTAATGATATGTTAGGACAAGATTTGAATTCTATGGACTGGACCTCAGATCCAGCATTCTCTGGATTAGATTTAACAGACACATCAAGCATAACGACAGATTTTGATTTCAAACAGCATTTTATTAATGAGAGATCATTACTGGAGTTTCCAACATCAAATTTAGGTAGTTCTATGAAGTCATTTTATGGCTCAGAGCCAGATCTCACAGCATTAGGTCTCTCAGATACTGGTGAAAGCTCAAATATGCAAATAGATGTTCCAGACTGGTTTGATGTTATTATGCCTAGTACAGGGCTGACCCCTTTGAGTGGGAATGCCCCAGTGTCGTTTCCCTCTGATCCTATTTTGACCCCTAGAACTCAACAAGAAGTACTGGATTTGTTCAGTTTCGATGATACAGACCTCAGTACCCCATCCGAGCTGACATATGGTGCCAATTGGGACAAAATCACAGAGGGAACAGCATCTAGTACTACTAGTTAGAGTTAAAAGCCAACATCTGTTAGTACTTATGTGTGAATCCCTTTGAAGAAAGCATGGCTCATGATAAATTAAAATGCCTATGAGATGGTATTGTTTACTAACTTTTATGGGGGTTGGGGGAGGGGGTAGGGTTCATGCTGATAAAGCATAGAATTTAAAACAATAGTCTTGCCATACTTGAATGGAATCTTCTGAGCAAAGATGTCTACTAATGAAATCTTTAATTGCCAATGTTAGAAATACTGCTCAGTGAGTGTCTGGTGACAGAACTGATACTAGTTCTGAGACAGTATTCAGTGCGTGCTTACCACACAGCAATGTGATCAGCTTGATAGGAAGAGATGGAGCCTAGATTCAGACGATAAAAGTGGAGCATAGTTTAAGAAATGAATATAGTAGACACACTTTAAGCCAATTATTATTTTTGGTGATAAGCTATTAAGAGAATATTCTCAGTTTACTCATCAAGAAAGACATCTTTTCAAATCTTCAGAATTGCAGGGCCAACTGAGGGCTGAATCTGCCAACAAATCCTGCAGAACAGTATCTGCCTAAAATGAGCTCTTGTGTAATTATAGCACATTATATCATTACAGAGACAATACAGATGATGTTAATGATTAAAATGTATCTGTGTGTTTATTAATGGACCAAGAACAGAAGCTCAATATTTACATGTATTGAATAAAGAAACAAGATGTTTGTAATATTACAATAAATCTATTAGATCCGATGGCAGCATGGAACAGCCATCAAGTTCAGTAACAATCTCAATACTTTCCCTGCGTAAACATAGTGAGATATATATCTCACTTTTCCCGGGCTCTGTTTAATTCTGTCAAACATTTTTCATGAGATATATATCTCACTTTTCCCTTGCTCAGTGTTAAATTCTGTCAAAGATTTTTCATCTTAGATACAGGCATAATAGATCATTGCACAGTTTGCAGAAGAAACTTTGCATTCTGCAGAGATAATAGATCACTGCATGGGTTGCTAGAGACTTCACATTCTGCAGAACTCTTGTTTAATTCATTAAGTTTTCCCATTAAGATAGTTCTGATGTTATAAACATGCAATTACTTAAAAAATCAAACACCCTTTTGGGACATTGTTTTAATGCAAAAATAGCACATATAGAGTTTCCTTCACAGTCATACTAATTTTTGATGATGGTAATAATTCTGATAATGATTATGTTGATAATTGCCATGGTAAGTGCCTACATTACATAGATAAATAATCACTTGGACTGAAAATTGCTTAAAAGATGACTGTCATAATGTTATCACTTGGGCAGGATCCATATAAGAAATTTCATATTTATGCAGATCTATTCTCATCATGCATTGTCAGTTATATCATTATTTTTATAGCATCAGAACATTTAGTTTTAGTCATAAAAACTGTGTTTTTTATACCTTGACATGAAACCTAGTAATATAACATGGCAACATAATGGAATGATGCAAATGTTTTAGTTTAGTGATAAAATAGAATATCAGACTCGTTCAACATGATGAGTATCACTGTATGCCCTGGTCCTGTAGTCACGAAACTATCCAAGCACAAAATTTGGACTTTGGTACAAATTTAAGAAATTTTTATCTTCTACAACTTTACTCCAAGAGAGGGTAGAATCACACAAATTTCAGGATCATCTGATTGTTTGCATCTCTAAATACATGCCAGATTTCAACAAGATTGAACTACTTTAAGAATGATTTTAAATTGTTGAGTAGAAGTTTGAATTTAATTCTAGTGTTCAGATAGTTTGATGAGTTCATATTTTGTCTGCTTCCAAGGAGTCACATATTGTATTATTCAACCAGTTTCTTCAGTTTTAATGTCTGTTCAACACTTCTGTAAGCTATTATGTTCACCCAATAGGATCTTGATCAGACTCAATGTTTGATGAACACTGGTTCACCCGGTAGGATAATGGTTTCTTTATCAGACTCCATGTCATGTATTTTTGTAAAGACCTGCACCACTCACCACTGGCATGTGAAACTCTGAAGGTAAAGGCACTGAAGTTCCACCTTTAGTTTGACAGAAAACTCAAATTTTTACCATATTAATATCTTGCTAATATATCCTGATGTAAAGGAACATAGAAGTCATTCAGATGTTTCTGGATTCTTATACCATATATACTCGCATATAAGCTGATACCAACTGCAAACTGCATAGACCCAGATCTGCCATCGCATATTGTGCTGGCAGATCAGGGTCTATGAAGTTTGTAAGGACTAATCAGTTGAACAAACAACATAGACCCTGATCTGCCAGCACATTATGTGACATCAGATCAGGGTCTATGTTGTTTGCATTTGGACCTGGTTAATACGCGAGTATAGATCTTGTATCTCTATCAGAAAACAAGGCATTTCTGAAAATGTTGCATCCAGCTGTATACCAGTGACTGACTACACAGTTTAGCAGACCTCTGTCAGATCTTCTGGTACAGCATGTGACAGTCAGTCTGGGTCCACATTGTGCATTGGGCCCAGACTTACGTATGAGTAAATAGGAAAAGGCTTTAGTAGATTTAATCAAGAACAAAATATACAGTTAGACAACGACTTCTGTTGAATGCATGATTTTCTTTTGTAAAGAAGAAATAGGGGAATAAAACTTACATGTGAAAATATGTAACTTTTGATATTTAGTAGTTTGGTAATTTTTGTTTGTGATTGCAGAATGCTGTTCGGGTCAGTGACACGTAGTATCACATGAAATAAACACAGTTTGTTACACTTGTATAGAGTGATGGAAGATTTGATTTTGTCTCTAATTCTTGTGTGTCACAGATTGCGAATCACTGCATTGATGGCATTGTAAAATATACATACCCTTCAAAAGTGCAACAGAGAACCATCATTTCAAGTTTGTTGAATGCGGTTCCAGCTGTGAATGAGGAAGTTAGGATACAAATGGTGATTTTTTTAAAGTTTTGCAATGTTTTTGTGAATATGTTTTATTTATTATCTTTAAAAATTACAACAAAATTATTGAAAAATCAGATGTGTTATGGAAATTTATAGATGTTTAATTAAAAAATACTAAAAAAACAATTAAGTTTTCAAGTGATTTCAGTTCCTTTGTAGCCTAGAGGATTAAGTTATATTGGATTGTAATATGTTCCATACTTTTCTGTAGCCGATATTAATATATTTCAGACATGGATATGTTGTTTTGTTTTGGGTATGTCTATCAGTGAAATAATCAAGCTTGCATATGACTCTTCTCTCACTCAAAAGGTCATTGTTAGAATTAAGCAGATTGATCCTAGTAGCTGCAGTTTTTAAAATATTTTTTATAAGGTCAGTATAACAGTATAATAAAGATAACACTTTATTGGGATCCAAAACTGATTGCAAAAGGTGAGAATGGGTGGGGAGCAAGATGAACTGTATGCATAGTTTGTAAAATAATCACGCCTGGATTTCATCAATACATCTTAATTCTGGATTTAAATTTGTCTCAAATCTAGTGATCTGATTGGGTGAAATTTAAGTCCGACTTAACACTGACCAATCAAATATATTAAGTCTAGACTTTACTTTAAGACTTATGTTGGTAACATTGGGGCCAGAACTGTTATAGCAAGCATACCATATATACATGCTTACAAGTTGAGTCAACTGCAAACTCCATGGATCCAGATCTGCCATTGTATAATGTGCCGGCAGATCTGGGTCTATGCAGTTTGTTAGGAGTCAGTAGAACAAACAATATGGACCCTGATCTGCTGTAGCATAATGCATCAGCAGATCTAGGTCTGCTGTTTTGCAGTTGGACTTGACTTATAAGCAAGTATATACGGTAGTTTATTTTTTTTATTTTTTTTTGTAGAGTACAATAATAAGATGAAATAGAAATCTGTTTTCATGCAGTGTCATTTAAATTGAATGAGAAATGTAGTTGACATTTGAAATTATAACCATGTGTATATACTTATTATTCTATATTGTTATATAGAGTGTGAAGTGTTATCTTCAGATATTGGCTTTGACTCTGTTATTGGATTTTTACTTCTCTGTATAAGGCTGGTTATGATATCAGTAATGTTACTAACCCAAGGCATTTCACAAAGAATTTCACCTGTCTATTCCTGTTGATACCATGTATGTACAAACATTTACATACACTTTACAGCAAATTGATCTTCAGGGGTCATAACTCCACCTTGAGACTTTGCCATAACTCTGATTCACTGGTGCAGTACTTGACAACAGATCTGGGTCTGTCCTTTGATTCGTCTTTGATTCACGTTTTACAGGGATAAATAAAATTAATAAATTGTCAAATACTAATTTAAGTACATTGGCTACTAAAGCTGATATTATTGGTTTACAGCAGGAAAAACAATGTCTTGGTGAGATCTGAATTTTTGTTGAATTTCAGTCTTGATATTTCCATATTATCTTCCTATTTTGAAGTTGATTCACGTATCTTTCTATTTGTAGTTAACATATATACTCTTAAGTCAAGCCCAACAGACCTAGATCTGCCGTCGCATAATGCAGTAGCAGATCTGGGTCTCTGCAGTTTTTTAGGAGTAATCAGTAGAACAAACAACATAGACCCTGATCTGCTGGCACATTATGCGATGGCAGATCAAGATTGATGTTGTTTGCAGTTGGACTCAACTTATAACTGAGTATATATGGTGATGATCAGAAGGTGCATTGCTGTAAGCTAAACTGCAAAAAGTTTACATTTCTAGTCGGCCTTTATGATACAGGTGAAGTTCTTTGAAAAGTGTCATTGTTAACCACTTGTTACCATATTTTGTATGCTACTATTTTATGAAAGTGACAAATGTTCGTGACACTTATGGGTCCAGTTTTATCGGAATGTTAGTATTTTTCTGCATATTTATCTTGGATTTTTTGTGTTTTAAAAAAAAAAAAACCA
This sequence comes from Margaritifera margaritifera, assembly GCA_029931535.1. Classification (NCBI taxonomy): domain Eukaryota; kingdom Metazoa; phylum Mollusca; class Bivalvia; order Unionida; family Margaritiferidae; genus Margaritifera; species Margaritifera margaritifera. The sequence goes on along the minus strand of JAQPZY010001698.1, from coordinate 17,518,916 downwards.
CATTAAAGCACTTTTTTTGACCAAGCATGAAGACTGTATATTGATTCTTGCTTTATACTTAACTGCTTTGGGTTTGATGCATTCCATCGTAAAATCATTGCTTCACTTAGCAGAGTTTCCATTGACCACTCATGTTATATTCATTGACTTACTTCATTTGCATGCAAAGTGGATGTACCTCCACTGTGACGATACATTGGTTGCATTGGGGACCAGTGATGGAAGAACCAATATTTTTAACATTTATACTTTTATATCCTACAATATGGGGCACAGTACATTACAGTTTAACCTGCCTTAGTGGACACATATACATACCAGACACCTCTTCATAATGGCCACTTTCATGAATCCCCAGTGAAAATCCTTCTATAAATGTCCTTTATATAGTGGACACCTGTCTTACACAGACTGGGGTTTTTGGTCAATAAATAAGGCTGTGTTGAATCAAATTGTTTGTAATTTGTATTTAAAATTATTTGTTGATGACCAGGATTAAAAGCATACTTGCCATATTCCCAGACAGTGTTGGGGTTTTTTTTTGAGACTCCAGAGTGTGTTTTGAGGTCCCTAGGGGGGTCACATGCATGTGATCTTTTATTCAGATCTTTAAAATTGCTATATTTTATAGAAGTTTTAGACTTCATTTTGAAAAGATAAAAAAACATTTAAGTTTTGAGGGGGGTTAAAATCTTGATGGCGACGGCAAAGCTGGAGCTGGTAAATTAAAAACATGACAGCTATCAAAGAATTTATGAAAAAAAAGAATAAGTGAAAAGCTTTAATTCTCATCCAAGTAGTAAATTTCTAACTGAATAAAAAGTCAATATTATACCTGTAGATAAATCAATTGGAGGGTACAGGAAGGGCTTTATGAAGGGGAGACAATTGATATTGAAAATCCTTAAAGGTAAAAAAAAAAAAAAATCTTATTTGATTCAATACATTTTGATCTTTTTTTTTACCTCTTGCTTTCTGTAATGCTTCAATATTCATATTATTTCAAGAGCCTAGATTTTATCTTGTAAGAAACAACAGGAGTTAAATGGCTGGAAAATACTGTGATACATACATTTTTTTTATCGAAAGTTTAGCAAGGTAAAAAATCATTGATAATATAATTCACTCTAAAAACTTTGACAAAACATAGAGTATTTATTTAGCCCCTCATTAATTCTCAAAATTTAATGTTGGGAATATGGTCAAAGAACTAGATTCTATGTTGAAATGTTTTGAGTTACATGAGCTGAAATAGTTGGTCTTTTTTGAGACAATGTTGATATTCCAAGTCAAAGCAAGATGAAAAATTAAACACATATACATGCACACACACACACATGCACATTTTCATATTAAAACGGCATCTATTAATGACAATAAGTACACACAGATTTAGCAATACATACAATAGTAAAGAATGCAATAATGACTAATAATAATCATAATAATAATACAGTCAAACCTGTCTGTAAAGGTCACCAGAAAGTGACCTTTATAAGCAGGTGACCCTCATACACAGGTTTTAACTTATGAATCATAGGGACTTTTTTAACCTTTCTGAACCGACTTATATTGAGATTATGACAGGTTTGTCAGTACTAGTAGTAATTGTAGTGTTGTAGTAATAATAGATAGCAACCATTTCTCTCGTGACTAGAGTTTTGTATTCTTGTTTTTAGATTCAAATTTTTTTTTTAAATATCATAAATTGTCTCACATCAGTCAAAATATTTTCAACATTCCCCAGGTGATGGTACATCTTCTTTGCATTCATCAATTGACATAAAGAAATTCATCATGAAAAGAACTCTTATTAACATTTTCAATCTTTAATTTCATATCCCCCATTATTCATTTACTGTCTATACTTGCATATAAGTTGAGTCCAACTGCAAACTGCACAGACCTTGATCTGCCCGCACATCATGCGATGGCAGATCAGGGTCTATGTTGTTTGCAGTTAGACTCAACTTGTATGTGAGTTTATACAGTACTGAAATGCTCCAGCTATATTAAAGGGCAGAAAGCTTTTGATTATTGGGACATATTGTTATCTTGTATCATATATGTCATCCACTCGATGCATGCAGACATCATTTCAGTTTTATGTAGAAAAGTAGACCATTTATATTTAAAGGAAGAAGGATTACTTAACACATTATAGCAAAGCTCAAAATGGCAATTCATCATTTTGTTTATATATATATATATATATATATATATAGATATATATATATATATATATATATATATATATACACATACATACATATATATATATATATACACATACATACATATATATATATATATATATATATATATATATATATATATATATATATACATACATACATATATACATACATACATATATATACATATATATATATATATATATATATATATATATATATATATATACACACACACACACATATATATATATATACATACATATATACATGTATATATCCATATATATATATATATATAACACATCTGTGTAAATATTTTCCCAATAGTTCCGACAAATTTACATGCTCAGTTTTAGGTCTTCATATCCTGTTACACAGCTCTATTTCTTTAGCAGATTTTTTCAACTTATTCATTATGGTATAATAAAACATGAAACTTTCATCACTCAAACTTTCAACACTTTTAAACCATGCACTGATACTACAATTCTAGCAATGCAGCATTTTGGACCCATCAATGATACATGTGTGTTTAGTATTAATGCTACATTTTGTACCCATTGATGGTACACATGTACTTATCATGAATGCTACATTTTGTACCCATTGATGGTTCACTTGTACTTATCATGAATGCTACATATTTTACCCATTGATGATACACATGTATTTATCACGAATTCTACATTTTGTACCCATAGATGATACCCATGTATTTATCATGAACTCTGAATACTTCATGCTGTTAAGAGGAGCTGCGCTTAAAATTCTGTCTTATTTGAATTTCATTCATGTGCACCATCACAGTATTGGTACCTGTGTGCTTTGATTCACATTTCTAGTAGATCTGTGTGACTTTTTTCCAGTGTTAATGACAATATATAGGAAAAGAAATGACAAAAGTTGCACAAAGTTAATAGAAATAAGACATATTATTTGCACAGTGTATCATAATAAGACAAATTTAGGTGCACAGATTACCAGTAGCTGCACATATGACTGGAAAAATGACAGGCTCACAGATTCTGATACAGTGAATACCTGTTTCTAAATATTGTATTATGCTGTATAATGTACGTTAAACTGCAAACAACATAGACCTGGATCTACTGGCAGATCAGGGTCTATGCTGTTTTTTTACTTAGGATTTCAAGCAAACAGCATGGGCCTTGGTGAATGTGTACACCATGCGATGGCAGATATCAGTGTACAGAGTTTGCAGTTGGGTGCGCCTTTTATATGGATAAATATGGTATTTCAAATCAAATCACCTTTGTGATTGACCCCAAATACACTGGCAGATCTGGGTCTTTGTGGTTTGTTAGTACTAATGAGTAGAATAAACAAGAGAGATTTTGATCTGCTGGCACATTATGCAGTGGCAAATATGGGTCTGTGTTATTTGCTGTTGTATCCAACTTATACTTGAGTTTTTCCAGTATTCAGTAGCTGTAGTGTTGCTATATGATTCTGTTATCAAAGTGTTTTGTTAACAAAACAGATCTATGTATGTGATGTCTCCTGGCTGAATGGAGGCTTTTTATAAGCTGGAAATTTGTTATCTATTGTAGCTAGGGACTGAGGTATAAACTTGCTGTTTTAAAACTTTATTCTCTCCCCACCAACCCACTTGTTTTTTCTCTAGCAGAGATCAGCAGGTTATCTTTTATACTATTCTTCAGGAACTGACTTCTCCATCTCATCAGAAAGTGAAATATTCATCAATACTTATGGAATATAGACCCCCAATATAAATTCCTGCATTAATGTTTGTTGCCTTCATGTTAATTGACTCCCATCAATCATCAAGTTGGATAATGCTTATTGATCATGAATCAGAAAGTAGTGAGAATTTGTCGTAATTTAAAATGCAAATATTTTTCACAAATTGTTTACATGTTCTACTTAAATTGACATCTGGAGGAAGTTCTAACCTTCCATGGAAAGGAAAATAATTTGCATCAATGGTTACAAGCATTTTTGGTTGATCTTCCCGAGTTAGATTATCTTTAAAAAAGAAAAGTCTCAAGTTTGGTTATAGAAAGTTACCATAAATTTGAGGATTTCTAGCTATATATATGCCTGCCACGAAGCAGAGACATATTATGTTATGATGTTATCTGTCCAGCTGTCTCCATCAGTCTGTTACCAATATTGTTTCTGCACAATAACTCCGGTTGTCCACCATCTACAGTTACCAAACTTTGTGGCTGACTTGCACTTAGGGTAAGGAAGTACTCTATTGTAACTGAAAAAATAAAAAGTTTTTTTGTGTGTGTGCACAATAACATTAGTTCTACATCCATACCTGGAGCAAACTTTGTGGATAGCTTACACTTGGGGTAAGGAAGCCTATTGATTTTGGGGTTAAAAGGTCAAAGGTCACTGAAAGAAGAAAATGGTTTCTGCATAATAATATTCTACATCACAGATCTGGATCAGACTTTGTGTCAAAGATCAAGGTCATTGTGACTAAAAGAAGAAAAATGGTTTCTGCAAGAAATTTCAGTTACTGACACAGATGACTATTAAACACTTGTTGTGTGTGTAATGTGCCATTCACAGTACTCGTGTTGTTTTAGTGACAGGGTCTCACTGTACATGATATTTTCTTCCATCAAATTTAATTCTTGCCATAGTAAATGAATCAACCACTTGTCTCCTTAAGATTCTGACAATTTTTTTTTCTGTTATAAACTTACCCAAGTTATTGGGGCCTGCATCAGAGATGAGGGGATGACTATTTTTTTTCTGTTCTAAACTTACCCAAGTTATTGGGGTCTGCATCAGAGATGAGGGGATGACAATTTTTTTTTCTGTTATAAACTTACCTAAGTTATTGGGGCCTGCATCAGAGATGAGGGGATCTACCATATATACTTGCCGATACATCGAATCCAACTGCAAACTGCACAGACCCAGATCTGCCATCGCATAATGCACTGGCAGATGCGAGTCTATGCAGTTTGTTAGGAGTAATCAGCAGCACAAAAAACATAGTGCATTATGTGACAGCAGATCAGGGTCTATGTTGTTTGCAGTCGGACTCGACTTATAAGCAAGTATAGATAGTAAGACTATTCTAGCATGAATTCATATGAAAATGTAAAGCATGATATAAGACCAGCACTACAGCAACATAATTCAAAGTTTGTCAGCCACACTGGCACATTTGGTTCACAATTGTATCAGATTTCAGTGTTTACAGAATTTTGTCAAGGCCTCAAGGGTGGAAGCTTGACAAAAAGATCACTTTGACATCCATGTGCATGTCCCTCCATACATCCATCTACACCCTAGTTTAACCTCTATGTTAAAATATTTAACTTAGCTAAATATATGGCGGGCTTGACAAAAAGGGGGTTTCTTGATTAGTATGTTTTGTCTCTTCACTTTCAAAACATACATTTCTCCTAACAATGTAATGATTATTATTCTATCCTGTACAGTGTTTTTGTTTTCTTGCAGTTGCAGTGTTTCACTTGTGAGCAAAGTACATGCTGATTACTTTATGCTATTTTATGCACAACTAAATAGATTTTTGTATGCCGTCCACAAGGTGGAGTTTCTCATGTTGTGAAGTCCATCTGTCCATTTTTCTGTTCCCTATTTCATTTCAACACAATAACTTTAGGTCTCCGTCATGTACCATTACAAAACTTGGTACATAGCTTGCATTTGGTGTAAGGAAGAAACATGTCAAATTTAGCATCAAAAGGTCAAAAGGTCAAGGCCATTGATAATTGGAACAAGAGTACCATGAACAGTGTTTGCTCCCCAAAATTATTTACAACATTTTTATGTATACTTCAGATGACTTTTTCATGACGAGTAATGCAGTTAGCAACATGTTTAGAAATTGTAAAAGGATGAATAGTTGATATTTTACATGATCTTTTGAATGTTGCTGACCTTCAAAATAACCATGTTTATTGAGGTCCGTACTGTTCTTAGAGGAAAAGAGTTATCTGTCTGGAAGTGCACTGTAAATCAAGAGACTTTTTGCTTATTATTTTACTGTTAATGAATATAAAATAAAGAAGAATCAGCAGCCTTTTTCCTTTATAGAAACAGGTTTTCTCTGCTTCTTCTGTGACAGACTCCAGTAGTTGTACTGTGATTGATATGTTACATGATTTGTACTCTTTTCAGAAACATGCAAATGTAAAATCACACGTGAAAACATTTTTGTTTATGGTGTAGTTATCACTGGTGTAAATCAACTCTTTCCTTGGAAGTTATATGATTGAATATGCATGCAAGTCTTTCTGGAGATGTTCTATTAAGACCACTCCTATGCCTTATTCTTGTTTTGTTGTAAAAAGAAGTGCCAAGAACCAATCATTTTTGTAAAATAATTGGATATATTTTTGAACTTCAAAGAAGATATTGTTAATAGTTTCTAAGTCTGCTTTATAGGCTGCTATGGTCATAATAGCTGCAATTACTCTCTCTAACTATATAATCAAAGCTAGGTACAAAAATAATGTAAAGTGTATTGTAGATATTTGTAAGTATTGCACAGTATTTATATATTAGGTAGATTCTTACTAGATAGAATGTAGCAGTCTGTAGATACGATGAATGCTGGTCATATGTGTTGACTGGTTCACCGTTTTAAGTCGGATCTTGGATGTAATGAACTATGATTTGAGTCCATTACTAGGAATGAATATTGATCACTGATCTGAGAAACTGAAGCAGGCTTCAGGTAGAATATTGATAAAAACAGGAGTTTTTGCCAATTTGTTTGTGATATCTGGATCTGAATTTTTCTGTTCTCTATTGTGCTTACAGGATGTATCTCATAATTCTGTAGGCAGCATATTTTGCTCTGAAACACGTTTTATGTGAGAGGAAAAATACATAATTTGACTCTAATGTGGTCTTGGTTAACTCTAAGAATCACTCGGATCTCTCTTGAACTTGATGATAAAATTCTGGAAAAACCAGAGTTGAAAACAAACCTAATCTGCAATTTTAAAAGACAGACCAATAATTAACTTTGATACTATTTCTTATGTTTTTTTTTTTTTGTTTTTTTTATAATGGAGAGGAAAATTTATTTAGTAAGGAAAAAAGTGTTGTAATCAAGTGAGTTTTGTTTAAAAAAAAACCTTCATAGAGAGAAAAAGTAAGCATGACAGAATAGTAATTAAGATGTCCCATTTTTTTAAGGATGGTCTTTAAAAAGTAACCTTAACTGCCCTTTTTTTGGAAGGCCTTATGAAGGCTTTAAAAAATCTAGACACTTAAGGTTAATTGTGTACATAGAACCAGGGTACACATGTACATGAAAATCAAATAAAAATGGACAGTGATGTAAACAAAATCACATCAGACTAGTAGTCGACTGTCGGTGGAGTTTATCTGATGGTAAGTTGTCAGTTTCCCAATGCAAGTGTAGATAGAACAATCTTATCAAACTGTTACATCAGATTCTGCAACAATTTACAGGTTTACAAAAAGTTGGAAAACTGAACTATGCTACTTTTGTTGAAGGTTTAGGACTGAAATTATGAAACTTTCACCAAAATCTTTATTACTTGCAATTTTAGTGTAGCAAGGCTGCTGTACATTAAACTTTGAATAATTTAGACAGTCAAGCTGTCCTTAAAGCTTGTATTAAAGATCAAAGCTTTGAGCACTGAATATTGAACTACAAACATTCTACTACTGTAGTGGGACCAACTGAGTCAAATTCTTTTTATTTTGCCCTGTATTTTCTAAAGATTATTAGCATTAAACTTTTGCTGGAGCTCCAAGTCCAAAAAGTTAGGTATTTTGTAACTTAATTCAAGTTCAAATAATAGAACTTTCAGAATCATCTTTATTTTCTCTTCTAGCTTGCAAAATTTTAATCACATGGATGTACCAGAGGTACCATCATGTCAGTATTACATGTAAAGTCTCAATTTGAGGAGAAATTTTAAAAGTTTTTAGTAAAACTGGGGCTAGTGCTCCAACTGACTTGAGCTTTATGGTCACACTGTATTTATTTCTCCTGCACAAGTAATTTGTTATTCATGTACCTTGCACATAGCTATTCTGAAATTCATCAGTTTTGTTTTAAAAGTCCAACTTCCTAATGGAACATTTTCACTTAAATTATTAGAACTTTAAATCTAATTCTTCTTACTCTAGATTTGATGCTTTTAATTTTGAAGGGTTTTGATTATCGCCATATCAGGTTTGTGTAGAACTTGGACCTTTTATTTCCAAGGGTTAATAGGACAGAAATATTCATCCAATATTTACTTATCTTGACCTTTTGGCACATAGCATATCTATCTGTGTAAAGCATGCTTCCAAGTGCTAGCACTGTAGATCCAGGTCTGCCAGCACATTATGTAACAACAGGGTTAGGTCGGTATTCTTCTTGGGTGCATGTCATATTCTATATACTCGCATACCAGTCAGCTCTACTGTATGTCCATGCATACAAGTCGAGCCCACCTTCAAACAACATCGACCCTGATCTGCCATCGCAAATTGCATAGACCTCAATTTGCCAGCGCATTATGCAATGGCAGATCTGGGTCTGTGCAGTTTGCAGTTGGACTTGCCTTATGAGCAAGTATATACAGTAACTGCAAAGAGCATAGACCCAGATCTGACATTACATAATGCACTGCCAGATCTAGGTCTTTGCAGTTTTTTAGGACTACTCAGTAGAACAAACAACATATATACTGATCTGCCAGTGTATTATGCAATGGCAGACCAGGATCTATGTTATTCACAGTTGGATCCAACTAAAATGCAAGTATATATGGTACATGTGCAATTATGGTATTGCACATGCAAGTCTGACATTAATCCATCAAGAATGAAAAGTTGTCTGTGGACAAATACTTGATAGTCATTTATCCTTCCTCTCTTATTTATTTATTTATTAGCTGATTTGATTTTTTTACATTCCACATCAAACTATTAAGAAAGTAAATAATCAAGACCTACTTAATTTATAAAATCTGAGTTTTTTTTGTTGTGTTAATAGGCTGAAGAGATGCAAGTTTTTTTTTGTTTTTGTTGTTCTCTTGTGCCTTGTGTAATTTGTTAAAGTTTGCCATGGTCCAAAAAATGTTTATTTGTACTAGACTTGGAATAATAGGCTTTCTTCATAGTGTAATACAAATTAAACACTCGAGCCTTCGCCCCCCGTATGTGTAAATTTAACCCCAGAGGTAAAATATTCCTGCATGATCATGCTTAGTCTGTTGATACAAGTGCAAACATTTCCCAGTTGGTTAGTATTCATTCCATTTCCTGCTAAAGTTTGCTATATATGCCTTGATGTACCACCCTTCTAGCATTGTACATCCTATTGCCTGCTGTTAATGTGTATCATATACCCTTGTACATGAAATGAATTCAAAAAATATTCATACAAAGTTTTCTATGTGGAGTCTTTTGCTATTTTCTTACGTTTGAATGCATATTATACATGTGTGAACTGTATAAAATAAAAAATGCATTTCACCAACATTCTTTTTGTAATCTTTGAGACTGCTCAGATGTACAGTGATTGACCTAGAATTTCACTCACATTTGTCCTGATAAAGAATATATTCCATGTAGAACTGTTTACATGATCATATCGTTTTAACATACATTTTCTAAAGGTAAGTAAAATGTAATTGTTAGTTGATGAAGAATATGATTTAAAAAAGAAAATCTGAGCCATGCTATCTTAGTTTGAACATTTGTCCACCATTTTGAATATGCCTCGACATTGACGGGCCATTCAATAGAGCCTAACAGCCTTCTGTGCTCACTCTGCAAAATGCTATTCTTGCTAAATACAGTTCAGGAAAAAAACTTGAAGAAACAGCATAGACTTTTACTTTTTGCTTCGGCATGGCACTGAAAACAGTACCTTGTGATTGGCTTGAAATTGGATTAATTAAACGACTCATTAAAAAAAAAAAATTAATAGTCAATTCTGAGAAAATGACAGGTTGCTAGCTAATTATGTTAAGGATAAACTCCTAAATTGTTTGAAAGTAGTCAAGGAAAGAAGAACAACTGTTTGCAACAAAATTAATTTATCATCTTTATTAAAAAAAAAAAAAAAAAAAAAAAACCCTGACAAAGTTATGTGCAGAACATGGTATCTTGCCAGTAAAGAGTATTATGATTCTGCTAAAGCAGGCAATACAGGACTGTAAACAGTCGTGATTCTGCTAAAGGAGACAATACATTACTGTAAACAGTTGTGATTCCACTAAAGGAGGCAATAAATGACTGTAAACAGTTGTGATTCTGCTAAAGAAGGCAATACAGGACTAAACAGTTGTGATTCTGCTAAAGGAGACAATACATTACTGTAAACAGTTGTGATTCTGCTCAAGAAGACAATACTGGACTGTAAACAGTTATGATTCTGCTAAAGCAGGTGATACAAGACTAAACTTCTTGTGATTCTGCTACAGTTATGATTCTGTTTGGCAGACAATAGAGGAAATTCTAGCACATTATGGCACAAACTTTAGACAGATAATCCTACTGAAGACATAGCTGAATACAAACACTGATGCAGAAGATACGTGATTTTCAAAAAAACTTTTAACTTAGCACCTGAACAATCTTGACAACGATGCTGCCATCGCTGTCAAAAAGCAATACCTTTGTCTTGTCATTCACAGGTGAGACAAAAACAAAAACAGAAAAATTTTTATAAATTTTTTTTTAAATAAATGTGCCGTTGGAATATGGATACCCCATAACAGTGCCTGAAAATACCTAAATGCTAAATTTAATCACGGTGTGACAGCTGGACACAGACATCTAAGGATAACACTCGTATGTCTTACCACTGTCCTTGTTATTGCATAGACGCACAGATTCATGAGGTAAAAGGCTCAAGAAATATAACTGACAAATTGTCAAAGCCAAGTTAACCATGCTTATTCATTAGCACATCTTCAGTTTTTCTTTTGAAATTTTCACCACAGCATTTACAATCATCAGTTTTTCTTTTGAAATTTTCACCACAGCATTTACAATCAACAGTTTTTCTTTTGAAATTTTCAACACAGCATTTACAATCATCAGTTTTTCTTTTGAAATTTTCAACACAGCATTTACAATCATCAGTTTTTCTTTTGAAATTTTCACCCCTTTAAAAAGAGTAATTTTTGGTTGACTGAAAATTCAGGCTAAGAATTCCACAATGCTATGTCTCGCCTATTCTGCTGAAACATATTCCAAATACCCATCAAAGTCACTGGATTTTGAAAAGTAGGTCACTGTGACCACTTTTGCCTGTACCCTCCACAATGAATACAATAATGTCTGAGAATCAGAACTAAATGTAAAGTTGTTTGCCTGTTCCAATAACAACACAATCAGAAAATGGATACCTCTGTTTCATCAATGCTTCACAGGTGAGAAAAACTGGACGAAAGATGATGAAGTAACAACCAATTGAATTTATGTAGGTTATATAATGACAATTACCAATGACCAGATCATCACTGTGGAGTTAGATGAGCTTAGTATTATGTTTCACACACATAGCCCAGTTTACGATTAGTCAGTGGTCTATGTTGAATAAACAAGACTGACAGTGCTAGAAGATACTTCAAAACCAGAAAATGTAATCTTGTGAAATTTGATACATTTTGTGTACTTTAAAATTGAAAATCCCCCCTTACCCATTTCATGAAAAAGAAAAGAAAATTTGAATCCCACAAAATGATCCAATACAGAAGTTCAGTGCAACATTTATGAAGATTTGCTTGAATTCATGTAAGATCAGCACTGAATCCAGATGTTAGTACAATAAACGCACAACTGCTCACATTTTTCAACCTAAATTTTATCTCCAAAATTAAACATAGAACATCAGGCATTAATTATAATTCCTCTGTTTTGGCATTAGTCTGTGGTGTAGCCGGAATCCATTAATGGGATGTGACTTCATAAAAATGTGGATGAAATATTACGACAGGTTGCTGCCTTCATATACCATTTGCTAAAATTGATCTATATGAATAGCAATTAAGTGAGTGTACAGCAGTGTCTCCTCATGCACAAGAACAAAATTCAATTCCAAAAGTGAACATTTTAGAACGGAAACAAAGCAAAAATTGAAAAGTTCACAATTACACACAAGTATGTTTTTCTTTGGGTGGGGGTGGCAGGTGGGTTTAGAACTATTTCTATTCATTTATCTATCAATTCAGGTAACACATTGGTGTGTTAATAGACTGTTTTCACATACTGCTACAAGTCTTCATATTTATCTCCCCTAAAATTACTGTCTGACATATTTTGGATCCTCTTGCATGAAATGTATTACAGAAAGTGATTTTATGAAAAATCGCTTTTTTTTATGGCATCTCTAGAACAGTGTCCTTATTCTAAATATATACCTATAAGTACATGCCAACTATACAATATTCCTGTACCCAAAGAGAAAACTATATGCAAGTCCAACATTTGTTTTCCCTTCAACAATAGACATGACAGAATGTTGACCCGAAAGATGAGACACTTTTGCAGGGGAGATAAACTGAAGCGTAACGAAACCTAACTATACTGTGAGACAAAATGAGAAAAATGTATAACTAGTCTGTATCATCACTGTATCTTGTAGTTATATCCCACTGGTACAGTGCCCTCAAGGAACGATACATATTGCGTGTAAATAAATTTTGTTGCTGTAGTAGTAGCAGGAATCGCGCTATCAGGTGAAGTGGATGACTAAGTCGCCGAAAAAATGTAAACTTTTTTTTAGATATACACTAAGTGACAGTAGTTTATGATTTTTTATATGCTCCCTCAACCCAGCCAAGTAGTTCTTAAGCTCCAGGCGAAATGGAATGCACGTTGCCTTGGCAGGTGTTCATATCAATTGTGTCAATAAAACAAACTCTTGCACATTCACAGGCATGTGTTTTAATAGCTGATCGACCAAATGACTCTTTCCCTCAGCAAGATATCGCTGTGCGATTTCTGCAAGTTATCATATGATGATGAAAACTTAACTTGTGTTTCGAAACGAAATCATCTATATGTAAATAATAATTTGTGTTTTGAGAATAGAATTGGTGAAAGCACTTTCTAAATGTATATTTTGAAGATTTTAACTGCCGTGCTTGTATTATTTTCTTCATAAAATCAGTTTGAAACCACAAGTGAACCTGTCAAGGGGTAATAATGGTAGACATCGCTGTGTCTTGGAAGTATGTCTACATTAGACTGTCTGTTTTCGTAATTCACTGGACAAATAAATTTAAGGAAATTATACAATTCGTACAAAGCAAAGTGTAACTATTACATGATAAAAGATTTAGCCTAAAAATAAAAATTTGTTAGTCAGAAACATATGGGACAATGCTTGTGGAATTGATAAGCACTGTAACTTAAGGTCAAGGTTGTTTTTTTACATCACTCATTTTTGTGAAAATACGAGAAAAAGTACCAAAGAAAAAAATATCCACCAATACACGACGTTATTATGAGTATGTAGACAAATATTAAACCATACATTTTCAATTCTATCTAGGGATTGTTGTAATGAAGCTAGAAAGTGAGTGGTCATATGAAGAAAATCCCTGTTTCTAAAAATAGATGCATCTACTTTTAAAAATGTCACCAAAAAATTAGTCAAAAGATTCACATTTAATTTAGAATCAGCTCCCTCAAAATGCAGTTGTAAAGTTGAGATTACTTATCAGTAACCACTCTGGTTTGAATGGATGAACACTATGATGTTGAAGACATATGTACATGTGTGTGTATAGCCTAATATAGGGGTTGTTTCAAACAAGTTTAGAAATGCTTTTGACTGCCATTTTCATGTGAAGAAACTAAAAAAAACTAAAATTTGTTCTTTAAGCGGCAGTTGCTTAAGTATTTTTACCTATCTGTCATTCCAATACTGTAGTCTAGCTACTCCTGTCAGTTAAAATTAATTACAATGTATAGTTTCTGCTATGCTTTTTGAAGTATGGCCAAAATACATTGCATATTTCTCTCCATCTAAACTAAACATACACACTTTCAAGTATGAATGCACTGCATATGATACATTCATACACTTAAAAAATGTGTTTGTAATATACATACAACATAGAGAATTTTCTACTTGAAGATAAAGTATTGCTTAAAACCAATGTCAAATGCAAATATGCATGTCCAAAAGGAGGTCACTTCTCTCTAACATTCAAGTCTAGCTTGACCCCTGTAGTAGTAGTAGTCAACTGATATTACAATCCACACTTTAAATTGCTGTACCTTAAGATGACCTATGAATCAGTAGATCTTGAAGTCACTTTTAAAGTTATACAATAGCAGGGAATATATAAATTGCAAGTTTAGCAATGACTTGAGGCCTGGAATGAGGAATCTTTGAAGTAAAAAACTCTGATCACAAAGGGCTGACATTTCTTATCAACTGAACATTAGCTCAAGTTAACAAGTATTTATGTTAGCAGTGGTCAAAGTATATCATTCCATTATCCTTGGCATTGAAAGAAATGAAAGAAACTGAATAAAGTTGTCAAGTTTAATATTACAAATGAAATGTTACATGATTTTCTTCACTGCACAATGTTTGAGCTAACTTCAAAGTAGAAAAAATTAATGTACATGCATGTCCAAAGAAAATGGTCTGCCTTTACGACATGCCAAAAGAATGATTGTGCTGTACAACATTTGAAACCACTAAATTGACAATACCTTAAATGATGAGAGGAGAATATCTTGCAAGAAGATACAATGATACATACATAAAACTACATAATTGTTTTGTTCCGAGTCAGCAGAAAGAATGAATATGATATGACATAGGGATACATCGAGGCCATCGATCTGAGAAGTTTAGCTGTGACTGGAGGCCTGGAATAAAGAATTTTTGAAGTAAAAAACAGTGATCACAAAGGGCTGATATTTCGTATCCACTGAACAACAGCTCAAGTTAACAAGTATTTATGTTAGCAGTGGTCAAAGTATATCATTCCATTGCCCTCAGCATTGTTAAGGACCTCAATTAATGTTTAAGAAAGACCCAACACCCTTGGCTTTAGAGCTGTTCCAGTAAAACATACTTGGGACCCAGGGAAGGCACTTTCAATGTGAAGTAGTTACTCATAGATGCAATTTAGTATTATGCATCATTTCTATATGAACTCTTTGAGTAATTTGAACACCCTGGCATATATGTTTTCTAAAAACTGCCTTCCCTGGGTACCATGCATGTTTAGATGGAAGAGCCCTTATGCTCAAGGACACATCTTGACAGAGTTCTTTTCTAAACATCTGGGTTTATATACAAAACTGTCTTTATTTCCAATATCTGTTTTTCTTCTTCTTGCCCAAATTATTA
The DNA here is from genome assembly GCA_029931535.1 of Margaritifera margaritifera. Lineage (NCBI taxonomy): Eukaryota > Metazoa > Mollusca > Bivalvia > Unionida > Margaritiferidae > Margaritifera > Margaritifera margaritifera. Next base: position 17,503,382 of record JAQPZY010001698.1, on the reverse strand, counting down.
TCTCAATCAACCTGATGATACTTAATTATATTACACTGAAAGTGAGTGATTAGACTTTGGGCTGTAAATTATGGCCCCTGTATCACTGAACAAATCAGCACCAGCTTAAGGTCACAGTCTATCCTAATTTGAAGCTAAATTTATGCAATTTTAACATAATTCCATCAAGCATACATTTGCTGTGAAACTACAAGTTTATGGTCATTTCTTCAATGAAAGAAATGAAAAAAACTGAATAAAATTCAAGTTTCATATTACAAATGAAATGTTACATGATTTTCTTTACTACACAATGTCTGAGCTAACTTCCAAGTAGAAAATAATTAATGTACATGCATGTTCAAAGCAAATGGTCTGCCTTTATGGCATGCAGACAAAATGATATTGCTGTACAATATCTGAAACCACTTAATAGACAATACCTTGAATGATGAAAGCAAAATATCTCGCAAGATGATACATACATAAAACTACACGTGTTTTGTTCCAAATCAACAGAAAGAACAAGTTTGATATGATGTAGGGATACACTGAGGCTGTCAATCTGAGATGTATTGATAAACCATATCAAATGAATTCTTTCCCCCAATTTGGAACAAAACATGAATACAGTTTTGTATTTATTACATATTCCTCTTTTATGCCTTTGAAATATTTTCTGCTTTACAGTATGAATGAAATTGCAAACGAATTGGGATTTATAAAAGTTCAATTCACTGCTTCTAAAAATATCAACATGTGGATGTCAGAAGATGCCCAAGTAGTTCCAATCTGCATGTGCGATATGGAAATACAGACTGAACCGCTGTATCAAACACTTGATCAAGCTTGTTAAGATTAAATGGGTATGTAATAAATAAGAGGTATGCATCAAATCACAAATAATATAAGGGATATATGGCAAATGTGTTTCAATCAATGGTAACAATACTGATTACAGACAATTTTCATCACACTGAACACCTTGATATTCAAAATATTTGTCTCTGCTTTACAATAATCCACTGTTAACAATACTTTTCTACTGATTATCAACAAAAAAAGGGAAATGAAAACAAATAGAGAAATGCTAGATTTCAAAATTATATCCACTACAGAACTTCTTCCAAAGGCAGAGTTCATGCTTGGTTGACTCCTACGAAAATGTTCAGAATTAAGGGAGGGAGTATATTGGTATGAATCATCAATCTTGAAAACTTGTGGTGACATAGAATACTCAATCTTGTTAAAGTGACAGCTGTATGTAGACTGCAAGATATGGTCAAAATGATGTACTTGTAAAGACTATATATAAAACTCGACTGCTGCACCTACTTAGAGAATTGCATTTTTGTGTGCAAGTCTGAGTCTGACAAATACTGCGCAAATAGCTCAAGGGCTACTAGATTTCTCAGTCTGGACTACTATTTATTTATATCAGGTAGCCCAGTGGGCTACTATAGGATATATTGAATTGTAGTATATTATTTTACAACATACCTGCAATACTTTACAAATGATGACATATATGAAGGTAAAAAAAATTGTCTTGAAACTCAGATTTTTAATGCCTTCTTTAGGCTAATGATTACAAGGTGGGCTACGAGGTTCTTTTCCTGGTAGCCCACTTGGCTACCATTTAATTTCGAAATTTGTTGGACTCTGAATGTAATCTGGTATTGTACAAATTTAGAAAAACTTCCACCAATATGCAAGTAATCCTCCAAGAAAACATTATTAATACTCTGTCACCTCAAGCCACTGAGCTTCCCAGTGAGCTTTTGGTAAACTTGTCACAAGGGATCAAGAGTGTTTCTTAGTAAAACCAGAATCCCTCCAAAGGACTGACACTCTACTGTCCAAAAAGAATTTCCAGGAATTCAAGATAAAACCATTTCTTCTTTTTAACTGCCGAGTGTTGAAACTATCTCTGATATTCTTGAATGATAAGATTTTCAAATTAGCCAGTGTGGAAGCCATATTAGATGTAAGATCAGCACCATTTCATTTAGGACAAACTAGACACCATTAGAAGACTTTCAGTGAAAACCCCATGTTAATATGACTATCCATCTATCCATTCAGGAGAATTTTAGTGACAAGATTTTCAATATGTTCATTATGGCATCCATATTTGAGGTCAGATTGGTGCCATTTTCATTCAGGACCAACTAGATATCATAATTAGTTTTTTGGTGAAAACCCCATGTCAATGTGACTTTCCATTTAGAAGGAGTAGCAATAACAAGATTTTCAAGATGGCTGCCACAGTGGCCATACTGGACGTCAGATCTGCACCATGTTCATTTAGGACCAACTAGACATCATAAGAAATCTTTTAGTGAAAACCCTATGTTGATATGACCATCCATTCTGGATGAAAAGTGATAAGGGTTTCAAGATGGACACTCTGGTGGCCATACTGGATGTTCAAGTGGAACCATTTCCATTTAGGACCAACTAGACATCATAAAAAGTCTTCTGGTGAGAACCCCATGGCAATATCACTTTCCACTCAGAAGTAGCGATAACAAGATTTTCAAGATGGCTGCCATGGTGGCCATATTGGATGTAAAATGTTTTTCAGTGAAAACCCCTTTTTGATATGACCATTCAGGATGAGTAGTGTGAACAAGGTTTTCAAGATGGCTGCTGTGGTAGCCGTATTGGTTGTCTGAGCAGCTCCATTTTCATTTAGGACCAACTAGACCCTGGGATGAATGTGTGTGTACAGTTTCATGGCAATCCTCTAAGTAGTTTAGGAAGAGTAGCAATAACAGACTTATGCTAACTGATGGACAGACAACAAACTACAGGCCATTCCATAAGTTCTTCTGGTCTATGACCAGTAGAGCTAAAACAACACGTGTACACACTGTCTAGTGGTATATCCAAAATGTAAATAAGCAAAAAATTTGTACATGCTTGATTATCATGTAATATGCGAACAATATACTGTAAGTAATGCTAAAGCCGCATACCAAATTAAAAGAATGTATCCTGGAAATTTGAAATTAAAAGAATATATCCTAGAATTTGTAGGAGCTGCTTCCATTTCTGAATGGGCAGATGTGAAGACATAAAGAGAGACAAAACAAAAGGTAAGAGTACAAGCAGAGCCTAAGAAAAAGTCAAACTTGTGTTGGACTACTTTTGAGATCATCTCAAAAGATCAGACAAAAATGAACACTATTTGTACTTATTTTCAGCCTTATTCTGACTTTTGTCATAAATGAACATGAAAATGCAATTAATCTGTTTCAATTTCATTGAGACTGAGCTTTATCATACATACATGTTGTCATGTGGAAAATCCTGACATAGCCACATCAAATACGAGTCCCACATTTAGCCTTGTCACTTGAAGGAAACTTTACAACCCATATGAATACAACAAGAATTATGGACAAATCATGATGCATGATAAAGGTGAGTGATGATGTACACTATACATGACTCAACTGGTCGGCTAGATTTTCACTGTGAATGTCACCGGTTTAGAAGTGGAAGGAGCTGTGCTACCAGTCTTGAATAGGGCTTTGTGGAGTGTGCCGAGCTCTACAACATTTTTCTCGGACTTCTGTGCAGGCTTCTTGTTGAATCTGAAGAAGAGTAAATTGATTATATTATCAAATGACAACCATGACTTAATTTTTGGAAAAATATGATTTAAGCATGTGTAGGAATATCGGAATATTAAAAGTTTAATGCAGCAGTACATCCTGAAATTAGCAATGACAATAGAATTAATGACCATGTACTTTAACAGTGTGATAAAATAGATGATAATGATTCTGTGGGAAATTTCATGAAGTGATCATGAAATTACTTTGGGTATTATAATTGGTAACCATAATAGTATACAGTGAAATACAATGGACTACCTGACAAACCATGTATGACATAGAAACTGTATGATATTTGGGAAGGGTGAGGAAATGGAGAGAGAGAGAAAAGTTTGCTGACCATCTTCTGTCAGCATACTGACATGCAATTTATTCCTACATATTCAAATGGTCATATCAAACAATACCTGGCAAGTTAATGACAATAATGAAAAGGGAGATGCTGATCATAACCATCATTCTGTAACTTGAAAAAAAAGGTGGAACAATTTGTTTTTGAAAGCAAAAACATGCCCCTCACCTCCCGACCATGAGAGTTAAATGACATTCTGTGACACTGGCACTTGACAGAAGGAAGGGAAACAAATCTAGCAAGGTGAATAAAATTAATTTTATAAGGTGTGTGATATATAAAGTCCCCAATTTTTAAGGTCCGGAATTTAGTCTTCCGTTCATTAGATCGAAACAGTTCAGTCTACTTAAGTTTCATACAAAAAGCTTCAGCTTTGCAAAATTTAGGATAAATTTGATATTTGTCCAAAAGAGGAGCTAGGAGACTCTAAGAGTCTCAAACCTTAGCCCCCCCCCCCCCCCCAACACACACACACACACACAAAAGTCTTGTGTTTGTATGAACACTGCAGACCAAAAAAGTCTAAGTAACACAAATTCAAAAAATGTAGAAAAATTGTTATGATAGCATGAAAATCTAATAAAGTCATTTACATGTGCCTACAAACATGTATGCCAAATTTTATTTTTCTACCTAAAATGGTTCTTGCTAATTGTGCTAACAAAGCTTTGAACAAAGTCCAAAAAGTTAAAACTGGGTAAAAATGGAATAGTTCCTACAATGGCCTGAAAATTGAATCAGGATACAGTCAAACCTTAACAGTAACTGTTTATTCAATGCTCACCTTGTCTCAACAGTTATTCTCATTTGCCCCTGCCCATCCCCCCTGCCAAATTTTCCTTCATAATGCCAACATACTCAATGGTCACCTGCTTTCCACAGTCAACACCCTGGTGTTTTCTAAACACACAATGGTTACTACTGCTTTATGTATGCAAACAAAGCATCTGGTTTGAAAAAAGGTATTGCTTTCTTAGATAAAGCCATATCATGTAAATGGATATGTAAACATTTCTTATCTTACTTTATATTCACCATGCTCAAGTCACTCAGTCAGTGTAACTTTCAATGGGTTAAATTTGTCCATTGTTATTTTAAGATTTTGCATTAAAGATTCTTGAATTTGACCCCAATTATGCCCAGGGTACTAAGAAAAATCATCTTAGGGGCAAAAACTGTATGTGAATTGTCTTTCGTACACCATCTTTAGTCTTGTCGTGACCATAAAATCATCAGAAAAGGTTAACAGAGAACTATTTTATTTTAAATTCTTTTATAAAATTTGTTCTATTCAAATTATGTGTGTATTGCTTGATAACAGTTGAGGATCATGACTGAGGCAAGCTCTTCCTACATACTGTTTATCATGTGAAAAATTATTCAGCCTTCAAAAACAGCTCATTTCTGTCAGATTGGGACATCATAATTATTGTATGTAAAGAAACTGCAAAAGAAAGCTTACACTTTAAAATAGTAAATGCATATGTACAAATGCATTGATAGTCATAATGGTACATACCTCACCTTCATTAAATTGCCATGTTCAAAATGAAAATGTTTAAATGTGTCGTTAAGTGTTTTCTCCAGGATTCTATGACAGCAAAGAAATTTCCCCCTCTGGCATAGTTTGGTGAGGGGTGGGTCTGGTGCGAGTGTGTGTGTGGGGTGATTTTCAGTTTTTAAGGGGAACAGTTTTGACAAGATCAGCAGACCATTATGTCTTACCTAACTTATGTACTGTGGTCCCACTCTTATAAGACCACCCCTTATAAGAGGGGTGGCACTTCTAGAGGGGTTTCACACAGATGTGAGTAATGACTACAAAGTATGAAATGCATAACTAATTTTTAAATATTTAATATTTTCATTAAAAAATCACATGAATATTATCAGGTTATGGACTTAATGTGATAAAACTAATATCAATGTTATTTTTTTAAAATTATGAATAATTGTCAATCAAAGTGCAAAACCACCTTGTCAGTAAAATCTGGGCACAAATATCTGGCTGTAACTATCCCTGTACATCCATTGATTTCTTTTTCGCACTCATTGCAGTTGAATGTATATTGACGATGTTTATTTGAATCTTTCTGACATAAAATTTCTCAGTAGTGGTCAAAGGACTCTCCCTCTTTCATTTATTGGCAATATGTAGTTTTTTGGGGGGGTAAAACTAATTTTAATTATGCAATACTTACCCATCACTATTATATAGCTTTTTACTTTTTCGTGTCGAAAAATCTCGTCCATTTCATGTGAAAAACATCCTCCCACTTCGAGTGGATATTTCGTCAACAAGACACGTCACACCTGTGCACCTCTCCGTGCCTGCGCGAACATTCATCTTTTTCATAGACGAAATTACGCCAGGACATCAGAGCGGGGTGGGAGTAGGGCATTTGATAATAGTGATGGGTAAGTATTGCATAATTAAAATTAGTTTTACCCCCCCCCCAAAAAAAAACTACATTTTAATAGCAGCAATACATTACCCTATCACTATTATATAGCTGAATTGGTCAGTTAGGCAGGTAGGCTGATGTTAAACTGATCAAAAACAGAGAAAAATGGAAAGTACTCACCATTTGAGGGAAAGATCCACTTTACAAATTGTTGGAGTCCCTCTGGGCCACATGTTGTGTTGCAACTATGGGTCCCAAGAGAGAATACCTGCACAATTAGCGGAGGTAGAGAAGGTAGTATGGGATCGCCAAAATGCTGCCTTCATGATGTCCTCTAAGGAAGAGTGATTAGATAGGCCCATGAGGCAGTGACGGCTTGAACCTCATGGGTTTTTAGTTTCGTAAAAGAGAGGTCTCTATCAGTAAAGGACTGATAAGCTCTTTTAATTGTGGTGACAATCCACCGTGAAATAGTGGAGGCCGAAATATCAACGGAACCCTTAAGGGGAAGGAAAAGACGTTTCCTGCCCTTTCTTTTCACTTTTGAAGCATTTAGATAGAAACGCAGTGCCCTAACTGGGCATAAAAGCCTATCTTGATCATCTCCAGCACAGATTCGACTAAGACTGGGGATCTCTATAGGTGATGGAGCTACCGCAGGTAACTGAATTTTTTTTTTTTTTTAAAATCCTGGCTGGCAAAGGAGGGAAATGGATTCGTAATTGCCATTAAACAGGAGACAGCCAGTGTCAACAGACAATGTATGAATCTCGCTGGTCTTCTCGCAGACGCCAAGCGAGTAAAAACACAGTCTTGAGTGTGAGGTCCTGAAAGGAAGCCTCACTCAATGGTTGATAGGGGGTTTTGGTTAAGGACCATAAAACACATGATAGATTCCATCTGGGCGTACGAGAGCTGGAGACAGGTCTCTGTAGCTCAAAATACTGAATGAGATCAGCAAGGTGCAGATCTGAACCGATTTCCGAGCTCTGAGAAAATTTAAGTGTGTTAGATATGGCGGCTCTATAGCCCTTGATAGTTGAAACTGAAAACCTCTTTTGTTCTCGAAAAGAACAAAAGGAAATCGGCAATGGCAGTTACCGAGGGACAGCTGGGATCAACACATTTCCTACTGTACCAATCACAGAAGATTCTCCACCTGGCATCATAGGCCTTGGATGTAGAAGCTCTCCTGGCCTGAATGATGCAACTGGCAACCCGGCCCGAAAACTTGTTCTGGCGGATAGATCGCTTGAGATGAGCCAAGCGTGAAGGTGGAGAATGTGTGGGCTGTTGCGTAGGAGGGAGCCCCTGTGTTGTGACAGATGATCCCTCCTGTAAGAAAGAGACCTTGGTTGATCTTAACATAGGTCTAAAAGATCGTTGATCAAAATCGTTGGGGCCATAATGGAGCATTGAGAATGATCCGGGCAGTACAAGTTCTTACTTTTTGCAGAACTTGCGGTAGTAGTTGCAATGGTGGGAAGGCGTATGTGAACAGACGATCCCACTGGAAGCTGAATGCGTCCACTGCCCAAGCTCTCTGGTCCGGGATTGGAGAGACGTAAAAGGGAAGTCTGTTGTTGAGCCTGGTCACAAACAAGTCCACGAGGGGCCTTCCCCATAGTGAGAAAAAGGGATTCTGTCACTTCGCGGTGAAGAGTCCATTCCATGAGAACTGATTTGCCTGACCTGGACAGACTGTCTGCTAAAACGTTCTTCTTCCCTGGGATGTGGTGAACTCGGAGGGAAATGTTCCATGAGGTGGCCCAGCGGAGGAGGTTCCAGACCTCCACGGAAAGAGAAGGGGCATGTGTGCCTCCTTGATGTCGGAGATACGCTACGACGGGCATGTTGTCGGAGGAGACCATGACAGATAAACCCCTTTACTCTGTCGATGCACCCTTGCAACGCTAGAAATACAGCTTTCATTTCTAGGTTGTTCCTAGAGTAATCAGAGCTGATAGAGAATCCTTGTGTGGTTTCCACCTTGCGAGAAGGAGAAACTGAAGAGGGCGCATATGGAGCCGTCCTAAGGGAACCAGATCTGCAGCGGCATTCAAGGTTACCAAAAGGGATAGTTAAAGGCAAGCAGACAACAATGTTCTTGCTCGTAGCACCTCTAGTAGTGCCAGGATTCGATCTATGTGATCCGGTGGAACCCGGAATAAGTTCTGGTTCACGAAGAAGTTCATCCCTACGTAAACTTAGATGGAACGAGTTCTGACTTTCCAAGGTTGGGTAAAACAAACCCAACCGAGTTACTGTGAACCAACAATGGAACAGGTCCTGATGGCGGGACTGAACCTGAACATTATGGATCAGTTATTCGTGAAAAATACTGGAGAATCGGGGTTCCCAGTAATCAGAGATAGGGCACTACAACTCCCATAACATGAGTGAAGACTCAGGGTGCAGAAGCGATTCCGAATGACAGAACCCAGAATTGAAAGACTTCCTGGTCCAAGCAAACCCGGAGGTATTTCCACCGGTTTAACAGGGGGAGATCGAAAATGATACACAATTTCCCACTTTTCTTGATGACCAGGAAGAATTGGAAGTAGAATGCAGGAGACTGATCATTCAGGAACCTCCTGACTGCCCCTTTCTTTTGTAAAAGGGTGTGCACCTCTTCATTTAATTTTCCCCAAACTGGACTTGTGAAGAACATCGGGGTCCTTGATAGAGGAGGTTGTTCCCAGAAACAGAAGCCGGTAACCCTCACTTACATAGAAAGGACACACCCATCATCCAAGTTACTTGACCAAGCCTCTGAAAAGAGGCCTAGGCAACCACCTACAGGGACATTAGGAGAGGAATGCACGGCAGGAGAGGATACGAGTCCCTAAGGCCATCCCCCCCCCCCCACTGACTTCTTGGGAAAGGAAGGTGGGTTGGGGAAGTTCCTCCTGAGGACTTTACTCAGGAGGAGGAGGTCTCATTTGAACTTGTGCATTGGACTGGGGCTGCATCTGTTTTAAAATTTAGTGGGTGGCCCCTGGGGGCAATTCACCTTAGTGTGCTTCCTGGCCGATTACGATGGGCCAGGTGCAGTTGTGAAGGATCTATGTTCATGATCCTTCAAATCTTGTGAAGCATCAGTGGGGATGAGTCCTCCGAAGAGGCTCTTGGCTTCCAATGGAGCAGCCCTTAGAAGGTCTTTCCTATGGTTAAATAAGACCTTTGAGGAGTCCAGCACAATGTGATGGTTGGATGTTAGAAGTTCAATTGATAAAACCATTGCGACAGAGAGTGAATTCCGGGATGTCTTGATCACAGCTTCCAGCATGCATAGTAATGCGGCTGGGTTCAAAGCAGCCTCCTTCAGCATACTAAACGAAGTAGCTGAGAAGAGGTCTGCATGGGAAGCTATGGTGACCAGCAGCCGGCCTTTCTGCTCAAAGGCTTGATTATTTTAACAGGAAGGCATGCCCAGGCTTCAATTATAATTACCACTTGAGACATCTGCATCCAACTGGAGAGGTTCTTAATGAGTTTTCACTTCGGGAGTGTACCCAGTAAATAGAGGCAGAGACCAAGGTCTCAAAGTAGAGGGAGGGACAGACCATCCTCTACGTCGTCTAGCACAGGCTGGCCTGTGGAAGAACCTCTATGACATTTCCTCAATCGTTGAGGAATGTAGAAGGAGCAGGAGATCTGGTTGTGGCTGGGTCCCGGAGATCCTTTAAACTGGAAAGGATCTTCTTGGGCTGTGCACAAGATGGCTTTGGGCACAAGTTACAGTGTTATCAAAAGACCAGATCTCTTCCAAGTCATCTAAGTGAAAGGAACTGGTGGGACTGATAGGAGGCGACAAAAGAGCTGTTTCTACCTCGATCTCACTGGAGTCAACGAGGGTAGATAAATGTATCATCATCTAGAACACTCCGAGCAGGAGAGTGGCTGGACATCATTATGTCCTTCTGAGACAGTGACATAGGTGTACTCGACGCCATTTCCCGTACTTGTTCGTCTATGTGCTCTAGATGTTCCAGGATAAAGAGGAGACCGCTTGTCTTTCGTGGATGATGCTATGCTTTCGCCTTGTTGGTGAATGCCACCTGATGAGGAGGCGATGGCGGGACACGAGCCGCGGCATCGCCTCTACTCTGGGCCCCACCTCTCGTACGGATTCATTGGGATAATAGGAAAGTGGGGATCCCGATCCGATGCCCTTCCCTCATCTGAACCCTATGGGCAGACTCCCAATCCTGTACAAGGTATGATGGTAGAGTTGGGAGATGGGGTCCTTTTTCGGTCCAATCCCCTATCCCCGCACTATGAGGCCTCTGGGTGATGACCGGTATAAGGTTGAAAGGTTTGAGATGACCGACGGCCTGTGCCGATGTAAGCAGCCACCAGGACGAAGTCATCGGTGACCGCCCATCATACATGGACCGGTCATTTATACCGGTCAATGCCCATTGACCGGACCGGTCACCCGACACTGATCGGTGACCGGTCAGAAGACATATCAGATGTCAGTTTGTCTTTATCACTACCCAGGGTGCGGTGCGACACGCTACTCTGGAAGTGTTTGGTGCAGTGCAACTCCTCCCACTCTGGAGGGTGTGACATGCTACTTTGAGATGAGCGGTACTCTGATATAAGCGGTGCACTTCCTTCCTGGTGGAAGGCAGCAACACGCTACTGTTCATGTTCATCTTCTCCCTTCCCGGGGGAGGCGATCTACTCTTGGAACGTTCACTGCCTCCTACAGGAGGGACCTCAACCATATCCTGGGGGGCTGGTACCATAGGCTCCTGGGGCCCCAGAATGTTCTTCTGATCTATAGTGGTCTTCTTACAGTACGTTCCCTTTGCCTGAGTACCTGCAATAGAAAAACCAAACAATTCAGACGATGAGAGGGATTTAAGTATCTTCTTCCGTCCTCTATATGTACGCCTGGAATCAGCAAGATTCCAGGTTTCATTCGTCCATTTAGTGCAGAAGGTGCAGCGATTCTTTCGCTTACACTTGGAACATGTGAGGCAGTCTGGGTGTGTATCCCAAGGGGCCTTCTTATGGCCACACTTTACTACAGACTGTTTTGCCGACATCGTTCTATTCTGAAATAAATGTTTAATGAAATATAATACAATAATAAAACGTGTTATATACCCCCAGTATATTTGCACAAGGTAACCAATTGTTCCCTGAATTAAGAATTTATCCGAAGGAGAACAATAATAATAATAATAACAATATTGTATTATTTCCACACGTGAAAACTCGCCAGTTCATCTGACCTCTTTGGGAAATGCACTCCAGTGAATGTTCAAAGGTAAACAATTGTTATATAAAATAATACAATAATAAAATGTGTAAAACTCACCTTTTATTTCCACACGTGAAAAACTCACCCTTTTTGTATATATCGCGTGCTATATGCACACCAGTTCACCTCACTCTGTTTGCATATACTTTAGCGGTCTATATGCACCAGAGTGGATTTTGTCTAAAGGTAAACAATATAAATATACATGTTAACAAGGATTAGAAGTCTAGTTCTCTTGACAAACTTTATTGTTCTCAAGAAAGTACAGAATAGCAATGTGATGCGTCACGCGTGGTTATTAAAAATACAATTAGCAAACATAATATTTAATCAAATATTTAATTGGTAGAATTATGCGCCTTGCTAATTGCGGCGCTATCCCGGTTGTCTATGTTACATTGTAATGAACACACAAGACTTACCGTGAGCTAAATTGTATTCCTCCCTTCCTTCTGAAAAGAAAAAATATATGGTGTACCCTAACCCCTAAGGACGGAATACACGTGGCAATCTAGAAAGACTCTTTCTAGAACAAACACTGACGTAGGGCAGCATAAGACACATAAGATGAGATGGACAAATGGACAAATGTAATCCAGATGAATTTAGGCTGAAAGGAGAACCCAAACGTGGTTGAAAACCACAGCAGACAATTTTTCTCTGGTTACGTTCACACGACACAACCATTAGGCATGGCGTCCATGAAAAAGATGAATGTTCGCGCAGGCACGGAGAGGTGCATGGGTGTGACGTGTCTTGTTGACAAAATCTCCACTCTAAGTGGGAGGATGATTTTCACATCAAATGGACGAGATTTTTCGACACGAAAAAGTAATAAGCTATATAATAGTGATAGGGTAATGTATTGCTGCTATTAAATTGTAGTTTTCACATAAGATGCTCAGTGTTTACTTAGGAAGTGTCAGAGAAACTGAGCTAAATGCAAGAACTTAATGCCTATGCAAATAACAACAAGGATGATGCCAACACTGTTGTAAAAGTGATCCCTATGTCTTGCAGACAAGACAAAAATTACACCAGGGACCATTCCTATATCTTACTTTAAAGGTTCCCCCACTGTTTTATTACTGCCTGACAAGGTCTCCTGATCCACTTCCTTGACTCTGGCAGATGCTGGAGTCACAAGTTTTACCTGCATGGGCATACCTGTAACACGAACAACACAAATTAATGTATTCTCTGATTTGTTATGTGGTAACATACAATAGCATTAGCAGCAGTAATCTAATACATTACTGCAGACCTGTTTACTTGACACAGGCCTAGCAGTAGTTTGCCCAAGCTAATTTTATCAACCTACCCATCAGCTGTCATCCTCAAATTGACAGCTGGTTCAAGATAACTGTTTTTAATCCTTTGCTCAATTGTCTTCATTCCATCCCCCCTCCTTTTTTCTTTTCTTGACAAAGACTACTCTCAGTTAGACTTAAATGAGCATTATGACTCATGGTACAGAATTTAATAATATAAATGTTCCCTCTTTATAATGCTGTTTATGAAAGCTATAGAAATGACCTGTGAGGGAGTCTTTTATTGAGGGATGTTCCAATAAGGCTGTGTCCTAATAGTGCATTAAAACAAAAAAAGAGTATATAAATCATGCTAAATTTCATTATAATTGGTTCTCACGTGAGCCAAAAACAAAAATAAAGTGAAATATATTAAGTAGCATTTATAAAACAATATTTAAGCAATATAATGGGATCCATTACCGTTCCTGCATAATAAGACAGGCAGCAGTATACTGAGGGGCTTTATAGTGAGGTACCACTGTACTGTACTCACTGATATAATTAATGAACATCTCTGAACCAGTAAAAACCCTAACTGAAAGATATTCAGAGGGAACATTCACTTGCGACAAGTTGTTAGTTTTGAGAAATTTTTCTTTACAATCATATGCTGTTCTAAGGGTGCCATGGTAGCTCAGTTGGTAGAGTGTCTGGCTCGTAATTCAAGGGTCATGGGTTCAATACCCACCCAGGCTAGTCCGAGTCAGTTGCCTCAGCATGTTCATGGGAAAGGCACTTGTCTTTCATTTCCTCAGCATGATAGAGCCAATAATGTGTTAAAAGTTATGTTAAAACCAACATAAACAAAACAAACTATTCTAGTATAAAATTGCATACGTGTAACATTTACAGTGTCTTTTTAAGTCTCCTTATCTTTCTGGCTACTGAATTGACCTTAACTTTTGAACTTGTCAAAACTATTATTTTTGTACCCATTCAAGAAACCATTCCTCCAAGTTTTATCAGATATCTGCCCAGAAATAATTCATATCAGCATATCAATATGTAAGACAATGTACTTATTCTTCAATAAATATTCAATAATTGGTGTTGTTATTGCTATCGTTAGCAAGACTACTTCACAAGTGCTTTTCCCCTAACTCTAAGTAAATACTGAGATCTGTTGTATGTAGTCGTTTCTATCTAACCATCGATACTCGTGTATAAGTCAAGTCCAACTGCAAACAAGAAAGACCTTGATCTTCCATCACATAATGCACCAGCAGATCAGAGTCAATGCAGTTTGTTCTACTGATTACTCTTAACAAACTGCACAGACCTGGATCTGCCATTGTATTATGCAATGGCAGATCTGGTTCTGTACAGTCTGCAATTGGACTCGACTTATAAGCAAGTATATATGGTAGTTTTTTCAGAATTAAAATACCATCTAGTCTCATTTACTGAACCTCTATTTATCTTACAAATTCTTTCATATGACTTCTTGAATGGAATCAATTTAATCATTCATTCAATACTAAAACCATCCGCCCCTCAATCTGTCTTGTTTTGCATCTTGAACATCAATATTTTGTATTAATGTGCAAACTGTGAACTTGCCTAAAACTTTGAAATTAATCCAACCTAAAATTTAAGCCATCCAATTCCTATGACTCTGTTCTCAAAAACAAGCCACTTAACATGTTTCATGCATATCTTGTATGCTCATAACAATGTGGTGAGAAACAAAAATTTAAGTCTTTAAAAAAGAAAGAGAGATATTCAAGATGATGTCAAAATCTAATTGTAAAATCATGAACCAATTAACATGTTCTCTGTCAATGCAGCATTGAAAAGTGTGTATTCTAACATTATTGTGATACACATTTGCCAGTTTTATTAGACATAAACCATTTTCCCATCGTCTACCAGTATTTTTACTAAAAAATATGCCAACCTCAAATGCAAGCCATTCTCTAAATTAAGCCAAACAAAAATCAATTAATTATATTAACTGTTGCTTGTTTTTGAGTGTTTAGGGTATTCTTAAAATGCTTACCATCTAGTTCTCTGTTGTGATATTTTTGTACTGCATTGAGGGCATCCTCCTTTTTCACATACACAATTTCTGCCATTCCCGGCTTTACCGACCTAGCTCTTTTCATGGCTCCTATTGCACCAAAAAGTTCCTGTAAATTATACACATGACAGACTTAATACAGAGATGCCAACCCATGAGCATGTTTATCAGAAAACCATATGTAAAGTTTTGAATCTAGGCAGCCCATCCACAACGTATAATATGTTCTTTACAAGTAACAAACTTCTAAAGAAGCATATTAAATTTCCCTATGAACTTATAAATACCTGTACACAGTCAGAAATAATTAAGGTCAAATTCGATTTATTATGGTGTATCCATTCCTCCAATTCCTGTGCCTCAAATTCCTTTAACATTACTGAAAAACAATAACCATAAACATTAGTTTTCCTCACAAATTTTATCTTATCTTCCTTTTCTCTTCATCTTTGCCACCATTTTTCACCTATTTACAGTCTAATTGGCTGTGTTCTTGTTATTTACATATATTATTTTTTGCATTAGGAAACTATATTCTATGTACCAGTCGAAGATACTGGTGTTGAAGTACTTGTCTCCCTTCCTATGTCCACATGGAAAACTCCTGTCAAAAATGTTATCCCATGAAATTGTTATTTTCCAGAATTTTGTCAATATGATTCAGAATGCATCATTTTCTTTTACTAAAAATTAATAATAATTCAAGAAAATCTGGAATGATTGGCAACTCTGTACTAATAGTGGTGAGTATTGCAAAAAAAAGAACTATCATGATATACTATGATCAATCAAACCTATCTTAGAAGACACCTCCATTAAAAGGTAACCTGCTCAAAAAGGACATCTGTTCACAATGGATAAAATATTATGGTCTACTGAGTGTCCTTTAAAGACACATTTAACTATATTAAAACTGCATCATGATATGGCCAACTGTAAATCAGAGCTGCATCAAGACATGGACAACCGTATATCAGAGCTGCATCAAGACATGGACAACAGTATATCAGAGCTGCATCACGATATGGACAACTGTATATCAGAGCTGCATCAGGACATGGACAACTGTATATCAGAGCTGAATCAAGACATAGACAACCGTGTATCAGAGCTGCATCATGATATGGCCAACTGTATATCAGAGCTGCATCATGGCATGGAAAACTGTATATCAGAACTGCATCACAAATATGGACTACATTATATCAGAGCTGCATCAGGACATGGACAACTGTATATCAGAACTGCATCATGACATCTATGCATCAGAGCTGCATCATGCCATGGACAACTGTATATCAGAGCTGCATCAGGACATGGAAAAGTGTGTATCAGAGCTGCAACATGACATGGACAAGTGTGTATCAAAGCTGCATCATGACATGGACAACTGTATATCAGAGCTGCATCAGGACATGAAAAAGTGTGTATCAGAGCTGCAACATGACATGGACAAGTGTGTATCAAAGCTGCATCATGACATGCACAAGTGTGTATCAGAGCTTCATCATGACATGGACAACTGTATATTAGAGCTGCATCACCACATGGACAAGTGTGTATCAGAGCTGCATCATGACATGGACAACTGTATATTAGAGCTGCATCGCAACATAGACAACTGTGTATCAGAGTTGCATCATGACATGGACAACTGTACATCAGAGCTGCATCATGATATGGACAACTGTACATCAGAGCTGCATCATGATATGGACATGTATTGACAAGTGACACAAGTATTTTCTTATTTCCATGACATGGTTTGCCTATAAATAAATTGCTTCTACAGGCTGTTCCATTTAAACATACACGGTACCCAGGGAAGGCATTGAATTCATATGAAAATAATACAAAATTCTACACTGCATCTATGGGTGACTACTCCATGTTGAAAGTGCCTTCCCTGGGTCTCAGGTATGTTTTAGTGGAACAGCCCTAACATCTTTTTGTCCTACATCACCTCAAAGTGAACTAGTGGATAATCAGTGTGCAAAGAAGACACCAAAGTGGAATAATTACCCATAAAATTCCATCTTTAACTCCTAAATTTTAGGATTCTTCTTTAATTCCAAAACACAGGGGGTACATAATGTGCCCTTGTACACTTGATTTGAAAAGTTAGTGGGAATACTGTTAATTTATTACACTTCATCAACTTCCACTGACCAGAAGACCTTGTGTTTCCACTTTATTGTTGTTATAGCAAGCTGACAGTAGGTGTAATTACACTGGTTCCTCAGTATAAAGCACCTCAGTACAGCATGATCCTGATGTAACAAAGGTATGGTCCCATAACCAATTATACTGACTGAATACTATTTAGTATAAAACAGCCTTGACTAAAACATGTTACACTTTTATGGTTACCATGAACAGCATGATAGTGTATACAGTTTAACAAAAGCACCTCTGATGGCTTGCAAGTCACAAATCCATTTTTTTGTCAAATATTGCCTTATTTCAAACAGAATTATTTTAATCCCTCTACTCACCAAATGCCCTAAACCCCTTCTCCATACCTACCCCAAACCATGACAAAGAAGTCATAACCTAAAATTCACTACATATATTATTGTCACTGCATATATAATCCACATCTTGCAAATCTATATCACATCAACAAGTAAAGTGCCAAGTTTGGTGAATTTCCACCCTGTGGTTTATTAGGAGATAAAATAATGGCTAGATGGATGGATGGACAATTAAAGATATGAAAATATCCTTGAGACTTACTTCAAAAGCATGGGAAGGACAACCTTCTTGCAGTAGTAAACAAAAACTTGTTTAAAATACATGTTAGTGTGGGAAAAACTTGCTAGGTGCAATCAATTACTTTAGTAAAGTGTGTGTGATTTTTTTAATTTCCTCCAACAAATAAATACATTGTCTGTATTAGAAAATATTGGTCCAAGCCTCCTGAATTGTGGTCTAATGTATCATGGCCACTGTATTGCAGTAAACTGACAGATAGATGTGCTGACAGATAGATGTAACTGTATATCCATACTTACAATGATATCATCCTGTGTGACTACCGAGTGAAGATTGGTCACTTGAACTCGGAATCCTTGTAGAGGGCTAATTACTAGGTCATCATCAGCTGCCTGGAACAAAGATAATCACATAAAATCTCACTTGTCCAACGCTTCCATATATCCTTTAAAAACTTGTACTGGACTGGTGACAGACTTCTTTTTTTTTTCAATGTTAGCTAATATAAAGTATGAAAGAAAAATACTACAGCCTCAAGAAGCTAAAACCTAATTATCTCAATGTCTGTTCATCTGAATCGCATACACGATTGATGGATTTACACTAATTTTTACAAAATCGCACCAAATATATAAACCAAATACACAAAATTCAAACATCATATTTACAAGTCCTGCCTTTATTTCACTGTTAAATCCCTCCTATATTTTAAAAAAGTGTGCCCCCTTTTTCGAATGGATTGGGTAATTTCACCCCCTAAATTTTCGGTTCTAGAATAGACCCTGCTGACAAAGCTCCTGATACTAGTGTGACTCACAAGAGAAGTTTCTTTTGAAGAAACTGACCTAGTTAATAAGATGCTTTGTCAACTCAATGCTGACAAGGAAAAACTCATTTGCCCAGGTGAGCAAGTTGGTTTTAAAGGGACTAAAAGGAGTAAAATCATGTATTCAACCGCAGCTCATCTGATTGTAGACCTTTAAAATTCAGTCACAGAATGATAAACTAAATACTTAGGGAATGAATAACCGCTGTTTACAGAAACTCTAAATAAAACTTCTCAGTCAGTTGTATTCCATTTAGTGCAATTCCTAAATTAAGACATTCTATCTATGTATATGCACAACTCTCTGAATTTGTGTTCAGTGTGCTACATATAGTACAGCATCATCGGACAGCATGTATGCCAGCTGTAAGTGTAGAATCCAGCTGTAAGCGGGTTTTGTAATTCTGTTCCCAAGCTGTTAAACAGTTGTGGCAAAGAGCTCCCTTACTCTTTTTTTCATAACAGAGTGCATATGGCATGCTTCACAGATACACCTTAAATTTTATTTTGTACAGCATACTATTCTTATGCATAAAACATAGATGCCCCACCACAGACCTAAACACAAAACTTAATCAAGGTATGATCGATAGACAGATTGAAGGATGGACATGGATAACAATGTATACACTATCACTCCGGTAGTGGGCATACAAATTTAACTATAATATATCTACCAGCACAGGCACAGTTTCTGTTTCATAAGCAAAGAAAACAAGATTGAAAACAATGTACATATATATTCTAAGGTTCAGCATTATTATATATTATACATACTTGTGACACTCTGTACTTGACATCCATGGTACCTTTGTTGCCAATCTTTTTATATATTATACATACTTGTGACACTCTGTACTTGACATCCATGGTACCTTTGTTGCCAATCTTGTTATATATTATACATACATGTGACACTCTGTACTTGACATCCATGGTACCTTTGTTGCCAATCTTGTTATATATTATACATACCTGTGACACTCTGTACTTGACATCCATGGTACCTTTGTTGCCAATCTTGTTATATATTATACATACATGTGACACTCTGTACTTGACATCCATGGTACCTTTGTTGCCAATCTTGTTATATATTATACATACCTGTGACACTCTGTACTTGACATCCATGGTACCTTTGTTGCCAATCTTGTTATATATTATACATACCTGTGACACTCTATACTTGACACCCATGGTACCTTTGTTGTTAATCTTGTTATATATTATACATACTTGTGACACTCTGCATATGACACCTGTGGTGCCTTTTTTGCCAATCTTGTTATATATTATACATACCTGTGACACTCTGTACTTGACATCCATGGTACCTTTGTTGCCAAACTTGTTATATATTATACATACCTGTGACACTCTATACTTGACACCCATGGTACCTTTGTTGTTAATCTTGTTATATATTATACATACTTGTGACACTCTGCATATGACACCTGTGGTGCCTTTTTTGCCAATCTTGTTATATATTATACATACCTGTGACACTCTGTACATGACACCTGTGGTACCTTTCTTGCCAATCTTGTTATATATTATACATACTTGTGACACTCTGCATATGACACCTGTGGTGCCTTTTTTGCCAATCTTGTTATATATTATACATACCTGTGACACTCTGTACATGACACCTGTGGTACCTTTCTTGCCAATCTTGTTATATATTATACATACTTGTGACACTCTGTACATGACACCTGTGGTACCTTTCTTGCCAATCTTGTTATATATTATACATACTTGTGACACTCTGTACATGATACCCGTGGTACCTTTGTTGTCAATCTTGTTATACATTATACATATTTGTGACACTGTATATGACACCTAGATACCTTTGTGTCAATCTTGTTTTTGGAGGAAAAAACGAGATTGCTCCTTAATCATCCAACTCCATATTATCAGCACCACTTCAATGTTCCACGATAAGTTCAAATAATACAGGTTCTAGTGTACTTTACAAATGTGATAAATATTTTTTATGATGGCAGAAGGTAGTGAACTTGCTTTGAACACTGACTCATGCATGTCTGTGGACTAATAAAACACAGATAAGTATGTGATCTTAAGGATAATGCATTTTTACAAAGCAATAATGTTTGTTAATTAATGAGTGCCAAAGATCATGAAACTACATTGCAACAAGTAAGCATCAACAAATAAGTAAGTTCCTTGATCTTATACAAAAGTGAATTTTTAAAAATATTGCTATGGTAACATGTATAATTCTGTATATTATGTGTCTTATAAAGAATAATTTTAATGCTTCTCTTTCTGTCCAAGAAGTGTTCCATGGAACAGTGCCCCATCTGCAACCATGAACTGATGTCAAACAAGTGTTCCACGAAACAGTGCCCCACCTTCAACCATGCATTAATATCAAACAAGAGTTCCAAGGAAAAGTGTCCCACCTGCAACAATGCATTGTTCAAACAAGTGTTATACAGAACTATGTCAACCTGCAACCATGCATTTATCATGTGTTCCACAGAACAGTGTCCCACCTGTGACCATGTATTGATCCATCATATGTTCCATGCAACAGTGTCCCACAAGTGACCATGCATTTATCAAACAAGTGTTCCACAGAAAAGTGTCCTACCTGTGACCATGCACTGATCTAACAAGTGTTTCATGGAATAGTGTCCCACCTGTGACCATGCATTTATCAAACAAGTGCTCCACAGAGCAATATCCCACCTGTGACCATGCATTTATTAAACCTGTGTTTCATGGAACAGTGTCCCACCTGCAACCAAGCATGGATCAAATAAGTGTTTCACTGAGCAGTGTCCAAACTGTGACGATGCATTGATCAAATAAGTGTTTCGTGGAACAGTGTCCCACCCACAACTATGCATTAATCAAATAAGTGTTCCACATAGCAGAATCCCACCTGCAACCATGCACTGATCATATAAGTGTTTCACTGAGCAGTGTCCCACCTGTGACCATGCATTGATCAAATAAGTGTTTCACAGAACAGTGTCCCACCTGTGACTATGCATTGATCAATTAAGTTTTCCACAGAGCAAAATCCAACCTGCAACCATGCATTAATCAAAAATGTGTTTCACAGAAGTGTCCCACCTGTGACCATGCACTGATCAATAAGTGTTCAATGGAGCAGTGTCCCACCTGCGACTATGCATTGATGTATCCCCAGATTATCTGACTTGCAAAAAGTTTAAACTTGAATTTTCATACTGCTGACATCATCACTGCCATCACTGAGAGAAAAAGTGAGATACCAATGTCTCACCATGGTAATGCAGGTGAGACAAAAATAATACAGTTCTGAAGATTGTGTTTATATCATTCAAATTAATAGATTGTAACAACCATAAATAGTTAAGAATATAGACCATAATGTCAAAATGGACAAAATTTCAAAGCACAAACAGTATCATGACATACAATAGTTTTAATATCTGTACTGCCAATATATCTAAGAAAAAAAGCCTTACTAAAATGTTAAGCAGTTCACTGCTTGTTCTTTTCTTTAATCATAAAGAGAAATTATTGGGAAGAATAGTGAATAATTTTCAAAGAAACTGGTCTTACATATATAATTAGTTGTAAGTGTGGCCAGTGAATGGGGTAGCCATGCAAACAATTAATAACAGCCATTCAAGCAATCAAAAAAATATTGCAAGACTTGTTAGTCAGGTTCATGCAATGAGTGGAACTTAAAGTTTCATGTTACATGCCATTCTGAAAAGTTTGAATAGTCATAACTATAATCCACATTGCAATTTAAAAAAAAGCAATGATTACCATTCAAAGAGAAATTATACAGTGGTTAAAAGCCAAAACATTATGTAATGACTGTCAGTACAAACCAAACTTAAAACAAATTTAACAAACTGCTTATATCACATTCACTTATATCATGGGCAACTATATATCACACAAACTTATATCATGGGCAACTTTATATCAAACAAACTTATGTCATGGGTAACTTTGTATCACACAAACTTATATCATGGGCAACATTGTATCACACAAACTTACATCATGGGCAACTTTATATGACACAAACTTATATTGCTGGCAATGTTACAAGACAGCATTATGCACATGTCCTTTTTCTTTTAGAAAACTTGAAAATATGAATGCTTTTCACAAAAGTAAACTATGAAGCATGAATAATAATTGTATAGGCACTTACACCAAGACGTCCTTCAAGGTTCGGCTCTGTCTTTGACTTCTTTGCTGGCAGATCAATCACAGGGGCAGCACTGGGCCTAGAAAGTTTAAGTGGTCCCCCACTTGTTGCCCCACTACCAGGTAACTTCCTTTTAACTGATACATTAGGCTGTGAGGCAGGGATCACAGTTTTAACATTTGGTACAGTTCTTTGTATAGGCTGATGAACCACAAATTCCTGGATGTAGCCTGGTTCTTCACGCACCAGACTTGACTGTGTGTGGTAAGAAATCTCTGGCTCTGTGCGATAAACTGGCTGCTGTGGTGGTTGGTAATATGGGTCATGTGGGGGCAGAGGTGGATAGGGTGCCTGTGAAGAGGGAGGGTAATACACAGGTTGGGACTGATGGGGCGGGGGCTGTTGGTAATGATCATTAGAAACTTGGATAAGAGGATAATGGGACTGTCTGACATGTCCAGGACCAGAACCCTGGAAAGGAGAATGCTGGAAAAGAAAAATAAATATCTATTTACAATAATGTAAGTCATGAAAAATACAAACAATATTGAGCCACATACTTCATACTGCACAGGAGAGGCACCAATGAACCTTGAAAAAAAAACTTTTTCCGACATTAAATCATGTTCTAAAACTGTGGAGATGAAGATCTACATTTATATCTCTGGTGCTATAAAACATTTTTTTGACATTATTTATGCTTTTGTGCCATTAAGAATGTCAAATTCTTGTGAGTACATCTCAGGATTGATGATTGACCTTGATATCTGAATCCAGCCTTCTGACTGATTGAGAAAGTCTCATTATAAAGAATAAACATTCAAAGTTTGAATTCTGGATCAATCCAAACCTTTTCATTAGAACTAGACATTATGATCCAGAATTCCAGACCAAACCAGAGACTGTCATGATGAGGTCAAGCTAGACACTCTGATCCAGAATTTCAGACTAAACCAGAGACTGTCATGACAAGGTAAAACCAGACATTCTTATCTGGAATTCCAGACCAACCCAGATACAGTCATGACTAAGTCAAAAGAAAATGTAATCACCTGATTGTTCACTATTCTAGTGATGTTGAAATCATTCTGAGGCTGATGATAATGCTGCTGCTGCTGCTGCTGCTGGTGAAAAGGAACATTCTGTGCCAAGGAAACTGTGGGATTCACTGGTCTAGTGATCTGAAGTCCATCATTGACAAACTGAACATTACCAGAACCAAGAGGTGGACCTGTGTTGCCAATCTGAAATGTAATCAGAGTTGAAAACTTTGGTTCCAAGGTTGTGTTGTGTATTCTAGGGCTGGAGAAATCTCCTCAGAAACCCAGTGCTGATGAACTCTGCTGTTCTATGTTCATCACCCCTTGGTACATTCAAAGGTAGACTGTCAAGCTCTTGAACAAGTCATGAACCAACTCAAATGATTTTATCAGACCTAATTAAAATTGCTCAGAAAATTCTAATTTACCACCCCCACCCCACCCCCACAATTGCTTGATGGTGCTATAACAAGATCAAGGAAAAGATTAGCTAACAAGACTGGGGCCTGCATATTTAGACCACTATCAAAGCATTGCTGTAAAATGTGACCTTGACCAGTAACATTTTCAATTTGTTATCGGCTGCCAAACTAGGGATTTTTCAAGTCCTGTAATACATAGAGGATATTTTCCTTTTGTATGTACCGGATATATTTCATTGTGTGGTACAAAAAAACATAATAATTTAATGAGTGACGAAACCACAAATTAAAATATATTGTTTTTGTTACCACAAGATGAAATATATCCGATATTTATGCAGGAAATTTTTTTCTTCTTATTATATACCAAATTCGAAGCTTAGAAAATTAAACTCACTCTAAAGCACAATACCCCAACCCCTTTTCATAAATTCACTTCACTTTCATAGGCTGATCATCAAAATATCAGTGACTTAAGAAAGCGGTAGGATTGGGTTGATCTAATCTGTTGCAGTAAATTACATTTTTGACATGTTGTAAACTATTTGATCATATTGAACCACAAAGCAAGTCCAATTCATCAATGTATCACGGCAGATTTACCACTGTTGTCAAGGAAGTAAGGGGAAATAACTTCATAGACTCGAATGGCATCGAGTCAAATTTCTTCAGCAAAAATTAATTTCCATGTCTGAAATATAATTCAGTCTATATTTATTTGTTAACTCATAAAGTGCTAAATTTTTTTGCTGCAGGTATAACTTATGTAGCACACACAATTAAATGTTGCATTGCATGATGGGAAATCTTATATTTTCACAGGTGAAAATATAAGGATATATTTTTCACATGTGAAAATATAGGAATGAAAAAAATACGAAAATTCTTTCGCCAATAAGTTTCTATATTTCACACTTAAGTATAATATACAGAATTGTATTCTTTGAAATTTTTGGTTTATCACAATAAATTATCTTATGTATAATGTGCACCCAACTGTGAAGAGTGTAGATTCAGATATGCAGGAACATAATAAGATGACCAATCAGATATGCAGGAACATAATAAGATGACCAATCATTATCTAGACTGTTCGCTTGATTTTGGTTTTGTGGGGTTTAATGCCATTTTTCAGCATTTCCACTGACCCACGGGAAGCTACTGGCAAGCTTTCTCACATACCCACATTAATCAAGCCGAGACTTGAACCGACACAGGCCGAGGTGAGATGTGAGTGATCTGTAAAGGCTAGTGCCTTAGATCAATTGGCCACCCAGGGCCCCCTGTTCACTTGAATTTACAAGTAGAACAAACAAAATGGACCAAGATCTTTTAGTGCACAATGTGACCTGGGTCCATACTGTTGCCAATGGCCATGTGTTATACATGAACACATACAGCACAAACTTTTTATGCCTCAGTCATACCTATATCCGTCCATACCATCCTGTCCCGTCTCGTCACAAATTTAGTTTCTACTCATTTACTTTTGAAGGAGTTTTTGAATTAACTCATTAACCCCTAGCACCACGTTTACGCGTCATGAGGTTGTACCCTACTTCCAAGCTCTGTAACATCAACATCATTTAAGATACACTAAAGTGGATGGATTTGCAGGAAAGATGACAGATGTAGCTCTACAATGATACCAAATAATGTCGACTTTCTACTGGCATTAAAAAGTACAGTGAAACAAATGCATTTTTTGAGACCCGATTTTTTTTAGGTAGAAAATTGCCAGTTTCAGAACCGGAGTTTGTGTCCGGATTTTAGACTTTTTGGCCTTAGATCTAAAGCAGACCAGTCTGAACTGCACACAGACAGATGAACCTCTGCAAAAAGTAGGATAAGTTTGAGATTTGGAGTAAAAAGCGGCCAGGACACAAAAATCAGGGGTCCAATACGAAAAAAAAACAAACAAAAAAAAAAAAACAAGTCTAACGTTTACCCTTCTGCACTTGTGCGAGCATAATAGCCAATCAAAAACAATGTTTCTGATACACCGAAGCATCCGGCTAAACGAGAAACTTTCTTAAGCAGATGTGTTTTGCTGCATTCAGAAGTAACCCCAAAAATGTGTTGCCTACCCCCATTTCACGCGAAAATGAAAAAAATCTCCCGGGGCTAATGAGTTAAAATAAACTTTAATATAAAGCTTTACAAAGAGAAGACCTAGGTCAAATTCAACTTCCATACTTGTGTGGTAGAAATTTAGGAAGTTATGACCCTGTATGACAGAGAACTTGCACTTCTATTTCATTTCCACTCAATAACTTCTGAACGACTTCATGGATTGAAATAAAAACTCATACGAGGTTTTATATTTAGAAGACCTAAATAAAGTTTAATTTTCACCATTTTCTGTCAGAATTTTATGGAGTTATGACACTTGTTAGAATTAGAACTTTGCCCTTCCATTTTGTTTCAGATTATAATATGAATGTATGTATGCATGCATTAGAGGGTTAACAGCATGTCAATACAATCCTGGCTACATGGTGCTGATTAAAGTAATGATCTAAAAATGTACATATAAGGAATTGCAAAAATCATTGGGAAGATAAACTATTCCAAATAAACATAACCATGAAGTACTACAAGTAAAAGATGAAAGGTAAAGATGCTAAAATTTTGTAAAAGGTACCGTAATGACGGTAAGTCTTGGGACACTATACGTCTTATGACACCCTTAATTATTTTCCAAAGTAATTTTGTATGACCTATAAAAGTTGGGACACGAAATTATAGCAATATTTTCATGTACTTTAAGTCTTGGGACATCTAAGGAATTTTTTTTCTACTGATTGATTGGTGTATTTTATCAATCATAACATCATTTATGATTTGTTTTTTAAATGACTTTGTGGTTGTTAATGGATTATCATTATGAATTATTTGATGGAAATGTTATAAATTAATATAATCTGTTTGAAAAGTTAACAAATATATTTAATGTTCCTGGTTTATTATCATTTCTAACTAATTCAAATATGTATAATTTGATCAGATGAGGACAAGAATTGAGCATTACCAGGATGTTGCACCCATATTAACAGTAACTTCTTCCTTTTGTGCTCTAGTTTACAATTGTCAGTTTATGCATTATTGCCTTTTATTTCCTGTTGGAGAAATCGGAAAATATGCACATGCAAAAAAATAACATAAAAACAATCATAGTAGTTTATAACAGTTTACTGATGTGGTAATTGAACAAAATCTGGTCACTGCTAAGTGACGTATGGCGATCTTGCCAATTTTGTCTCAACATTTTTTGTGTCTACAAGTGTTGGGACACCAAAAATGCTATATCTTTTTACATGCATATAAGTTTTGGTGCACAATTTTTTAATTTTTTTTTCAAGTCCCAAGATGTCATTATGGTATATATTATAAATGATAAAGGTAACAAATATCTAATCCTTAAAATATATTTATGAACCCGGTTTGACTTTTAAGTTTTCCCTTCAATTTCCATTAAATAACTCCTGAAGAACATCTAAGATTGACACCACATTTGGCAAGAGGCTTTAAAAAAGGAAGAAAGGAAGAAATGAAGGAAGTATGTATGTATGTATGTATGTATGTATGTATGTATGTATGTATGTATGTATGTATGTATGTATGTATGTATGTATGTATGTATGTATGTATGTGTGTGTGGATGGATGGATGGATGGATGGATGGATGGATGGATGGATGGATGCATGCATGCATGCATGGATGGATGGATGGATACATGCATGCATGCATGTTATGTATGTGGTTTAACTGCATATCAGAACAATCCTGGCTATGTAGTGCTGAGTAAGTTTAGGTATTCCCCTCCCCAAAGGCTAAAATCCTTAAAACAGAAAGTCCAATTTTTGATAAACCACACTCTTACAAGATGACCCAAGTCAAGGTTGATTTACAGTTTTCTGGCAAAATTAAATGGAGTTATGGCCCCTGTTACCTTTGCCTTTTAATTCCATCATATTGGGGGAGGGGGCAATCCAAGTTATATAGACACAATTCTACTTTAATTGCTGATGTACCTACTGTGCAACTAATATTGAAGCCTGAACCATGTGCACCACTGCTGACAACAGCATTGTTATTGACCTAAAATAAAAACAAAAGTGAAATTACCAACATACATAATATATTGCACATTTCTGTATAATTACATTTGTATATACATAGCACAACATCAAATGAAATTCCAATTTATGCAAAATATGAAAAATTCCCTCTATGCTGTTGCCATTAATCTGAGAGTGACAAGTTGCAATTGTTTACGCCTATTAAAAAAAGGAAAAAACACCAAAAACATAACTAAAGATGATGGACATTACTTATCCATTGTTCTATGGTGGGCAGTCACACATTACACAAGGACATTTTTGCATGCCTGCCTCTGTATGTTCCCCATTCTATCTGAAAATTTCTGTTTACCATGAAAAGTGGATATAACCATGGAAAAGTGACAGAATCAATTTTTGTAGGAAAATGTTTCTTCAATAATACTACCTTGCAAATTCAGTCCAATCAAAGTTATAAATGATGTTCGACAAGTATTTTAATGTGTTTTCGCAACAAAAGTGCTAAAAGGTTGTCTGTTTGCCTTTGCAAAAGTCAGACTAGAGTTGTCTGCCATTGGATTGATGGCTTAAGTGCCAAATCACGTTAAGGTTGTTGGAGCAGAGTTTCTTCCATTCTGTGGTGAAGTGTTCAAAGTTTCCCCACCCACCAGGAAATCAGAAAAAGGGCAGCACATAGCAGTTTTCTGTGAGAAAGTTGCTGGGAAAGGAAACTGGATTGAAACTGGACATTGTGGATCACTGGGTCAGTGAGCGTGAGGTCTGTATCTTTGCTGACCTGTTTTCTGACCTCTACCTGGCTGTGGGATAATTGGATGGAAGATAGAGGTTGTGATCTGACGATGGCCTTGCAATGGTCATTTAAAAGTGCTGACAAGGATAAGAATGCATCTCTTTCTGCAAGATAGGGATTAACAGATGCAACTGTGGTATTAGAGGGTGAATGTTGAGCTGCCATATTGACTCATGAATACGTCTGTTGGTGTGGTTTTCGATTGAGCGGTGATGATGCCAGGAATTAGCTGGAGATGGGGAACCCACCCCACCCCACCCCCTTTCATTTAAAAAGGATGTGGAGACAGGAAAGTTACAGAGTGGTGTCCATTTTACCCTTAACCCCTGAATATGCACTATTCCTTTTTTCCTCCAGTGCTCTGCTGAAATTAAAATCTTCACATGAATCACCCTGTAGCTCTATTAGCATTACTCTGTTGACATTTTCAGAAGTTATTCTGCTTCTAACTGCAGTGAGAAATTTGTTCTGTCCAGAGAAACAACTAGTATTGCTGGCACCATGACCTCTCAAATTGTGACTGGAATTGTATGGATTAAAGTAATCTGATTATCCTTACTGCCATGTGTTCCTTAGATGTTAGCCTTTGTCACTTTGATAATTACTGGCTATTATTACCACCGATAATTATCAAGATGACAAAAGCTAACCGCTGAGAAGCACAGCATTGTTCAGCTCAAGTCAGCGTATAAAATGGTATGTTAGCCTTTCTGGCTTCCCTCTCATAGATTATGAAATGCACATAACAGGGTACCAGACTGGAGAAGAAAAAAAAAGTCGATCACGTGACAGACTCACTTATGTTTTAAACACTGCTTCTCATGTGATTGCCCACGAAGGAATAAGTTGTCACAAAATATCGTCAGACATTCTCAGTTTGGAACGAAAATTGAAAGCAATTAGATTAAACGAAAAGAGTGAGAGTCTTTTGATCACCACTGAGAAATTTTATGCCAGAAAGATTCAAATAAACATCATCAATATACATTCAACAGCATTGAGTGGGAGATGGAATCGACGGACGTACAGGGCTAGTTACAACCAAATGTTTGTGCCCAGAATTTACTGACAAGGTGGTTTTGCACCACGATTCATGATTATTCATTTTTTTTTAAAAATAACATTGATATTAGTTTTATCACATAAAGTCCTTAACCAGATAATATTCCTGTGATTTTTAAATGAAAATATTAAATACATAAAAATTAGTTACATCTTTTATACTTGATATGTAGTTATTACTCACAACTGTGTGATCCCCCTCTAGAAAGGCCACCCCTCTTATAAGGCCACTTTCTTGCTGCAAAAGGGGTGGCCTTATAAGAGGGGGACCACTGTAATCTGTTATCAACATGCAATCTTGAGCACGCCTGAATGGATTTCTGGTCATGCTCAGTCAGACAGTGTGAAATATGCATGGAAGAGGCTGTCACACACACAAAAAACATCTTGGTGAACAAGACTAAAGCAGACAACCTTACACAGGACAAACACGACCAGACTTAGTTTTGAATATTCGCGCATAATAGATTTTTATTTGCGTGAGTTCAGGTTTCACTGTGCAAGTTCTCATGCAGAGCTAATATTAAATCACATGAGAGATGGTCAATTTTGTGTGATTAACATAATCTTGTGTCCTGGCAGTATCAATGATTGAGGAGTCTAGGCTATGTTCAGATTTCTGAATTATATCCATCATAACCAGGTCGAGCTTGAAACCAATAGGTATGACATTGCGAAACAGTTCTTGTAAGGGTTTCTGGTATAAGCACAAAAAGGAACATTTCAACATTCACAGATCCTCAATGTCTTTGTGGACAGATGGGACTTGTGTCTTGTAAAAAGCATCCTGACATGCCACTAAGGGGAGACCACTCCAGTCTGAATTCCACCTAGGCAAACAGATGATCTTTAAGCACTTTTGTTGCGACAGCAAGCCAAAAGACTTGATGAATGTCTTTTTTAGCTTGGAAAGGCTGGATTTGTGAGGCAGTGGATGTTCTCCTAATGTTATATTATCGGGTTATGTATTTGAAAAAGAAATGAACCTACCTTTATGATGCTAGTAGCATTCCTGATCTTGGAAATTTGGATTTTGCCCAAAGTGGGGTGGGGGGAGGGAAATTTTAATCTTTAAAATAGGTAAAGTTCAATTTCATCATTTTCCATTCTGCTCAATACCATTTTAATGCCTTCATGGATTGAAATCAAATTTGGCATGAGGCTTCTCATTAAAATACCTTGGTTAAGTTCAAATCTGTACCATTTCCAGGTAAAGTTTTATGGAGCTATGACTCTGTTTGACTCTGAACTTTGCCCTTTCATTTTATTTCCACTCAATAACATCTGAACGACTTCATGAATTGAAATCAAATTTGGTACGAGGCTATACATTAAAAAGACCTAGATCAAGCTTGATTTTTATCTTTTATCCAGCAAAACATTCTTAATGAGTTATGGCCCTTGTTTAACTTTGAACTCTGCCCTTCCATTTAATTTCTGCTCAATAACCTCTGAAGGACTTCATGGATTGAAATCATATCTGGTATGAGGCTTTACAGTAGAAAGACTTGGGTCAACTTTGATTTTCACCATTTTCCAGCAAAAATTGTAAAGAGTTATAGCTCCAGTTTTACTTAGAAGTTTGCCCTTCAATTTCAGCTACTTCTGGGACTGAAACCAATTTGTTATAAGGCTTACATGAAGGAAGGAAGGAAGGAAAAGTAAGTAAACTAAGCAAGTATGTATGTATGTATGTATGTATGTATGTATGTATGTATGTATGTAAGTATGTATGCATGGATGGATGTATATATGGATGGATGGATGGATGGATGTACATCGTTTAACTGCATATTAGCACAATGCTAGCTATACTGGGCTGAATAAGTTTAGATATCCCAAAAAAGGCACATAAAACAAACTTAAAACCAAGAAAGGGAAAAGTCCTACAACTAGAAAGTCCAATAATTTTTAGAAACCTTTTATAAACTGCACCCTTTCAAGAAGTAAATTTTGAATTTTACTGTTTTCTGCTAAAATTAAAAGGAGTTATGGCCCCTGTTTTACTTAGCATTCTGTCTTTTAATTGCATTATATGGACACAATTCTAGTTTGATTGCTGGTGTACCTACTGTGCGACTAATATTGAAGCCTGAGCCATGTGCACCACTGCTGACAACAGCATCATTATTGACCTAAAATAAAAACAAAAGTGAAATTACCTACATCAATATATCTATTTGCACATTTTTTTATAATTATATATATATATAAAAAGCACATCATCAAATGAAATTGCTTTTAAAGTCAAAGGTGACAATTAATTTGAGTGACAAGTCACAATCAGAAGAGCATCATTTTCATTAAAACAACATGTAGCTGCATATTGATTAGTGTTTTAGTGCAAAACCCACATCTATACAACCTATACAACTGTCAGTTCAGGAGAAGTAGCAATATAAAGATTTTCAAGATGGCCACCAAGGCAGTCATTTTGGAGATTGTATCAGCATCATTTTAATACAGGAACAACTATATACTGCAAGAAAGTAATAGTTTTTTTAACAAGAGTCCCCCAAAGGGGCTGACACTCTACTGGCTGAAAAGAATTTCCAGGTATTCAAGATAAGACCATTTCTTCCTTTTAACTGCAGAGTGTTGCAAGTATCTCTGATATTCTTAGTGATAACAAGATTTTCAAATTTGCTGCTGTGGTGGCCATATTGGATGTTATATCGGCAACATTTTCATTTAGGACTAAGTAGACATCATTAGGTGTCTTTTGGTGAACACTCCATGTTGATATGACCATCCATTCAGGGGGTGTAGTGACAACAAGATTTTCAAGATGGCCATTGTTGCAGACATATTGGATGTAGGATCGGCACCATTTTCATTTTGGACAAACTAGGTATCATACATGTAAGAAGTCTATTGGTAAAAATCCTATGTTGATATGGTCATCCATTTGGGAGAAGTAGAGATAATCTTTTCAAGATGACCACCATGGTGGCCATACTGAGAGTCAGTTTGCATCATTTTCATTTAGAAGTAACTAAACACCATATGAACTCTTCTGATGAAAAGCCCATGCCAAAAAAACTTTTGATTAAAGAGGAGTAGCAATAACAAGATTTTCAAGATGGCCACAATAATGGCCTTCAGATCAGCACCATTTAATTTAGGACAAACAAGACCTCTTCTGGTCAAAACTCCATGCTGATGTAACATTCTGTTTTGGGGGAGTAACAATAACTAGATTTTCAAGATGGCTGCCATGGTGGCCATACTGGATATCAGATTGGTACAATTTCCATTCAAGACCAACTAGATATCATAAGAAGTCTTTTGGTGGAAGCACAATGTCAATATAATCAGCCATCTAGGAGAAGTAGTGATAAAACAATTTTCAAGATGGCCATTGTGGCAGCCATATTGGAAGTCAGATCAGTACCATCTTCATTTACAATCAATTTATCATAAGAAGTCTTTCAGTGAAAACCCCATGTTGATATGACCATTCATTCAGGAGTAGTGATAACAAGATTTTAAGATGGCCACTGTGGCAACCAAACTGGATGTGTGAGCAGCGCTATTTTCATTTAGGACCAACTAAACAACACAAGAAGTCTTTTAGTAAAAACCCCATGCTGATATGACTATCCCTTCAGAAGGAGTAGCAATAACAAGATTTTCAAGATGGCCAGTGTAGCAACCATACTGGATGTCACATCAGCACCATTTTCATTCAGAACCAACCAGACTTCATAATTAAGTCTTTTAGTGAAAACCCTATGTCGATACAATCATCTGTTGAGATGTAGTAGCGAAAAGATTTCAGACCTGCCAAGTCTAACAGGACTTCTCAGTATGGCAGTCAATATTTACCACAAGTCAGACCAATTTTCTGTAATGTATAATTAAATATGTACTGCTATTGTTGACTTGGAAAACATGCATTTGAAAAGTTCATAAGTGTGATCTGATGTAGCAAAGGTAACATTATGTTCAACTGAAACATTTGTAAAGTACACTTAGACTTTAATAACCTCCAGGTTATTTAATAACCTTTTGAACCTGCAGTTCAAAACCCCATGGAGGTCAAAGGCTCCTTGCTACATCTGTCAACTTGGAGAAATCTTTCTTTGTTTTGTTTTTGATTTCAAGTGGTAGTGGCAATCTTCAGCTGTGAGGAATACTCCAATCAACATGTCATGACATCCAACAAACGTAATTGTTGCCTTTCCTATCTCCAAGCATGGCCAAGAATGCAAATATTACTTTTTAAACATCTGTGATGATTGTTTGAACTTTTTAAGAGCCCGATTCTCCCCTTCATTTTCAATATGTTTGCATTTGCTGGATGACATTTCTATATAATGATAAAGTAAAACCAAAAACTTAATCATGCAGGCGTTTTGCATGAAAACATGGGCCGATTAAAGCTTGTGGTACTCCTGTAAAATTAGTCTAGTTCCCCGACAAACTCTACTGAATCTAATATGAAAACCAGGATTCTGACCAAAACAAGGCAAGTCAATATCCAGATTTAATCGCAACGATCGTATTTTCACATTTTTTTCACTATTTTTCTATAAGTCTGTATTTAGGGGTCATTTTAGACTTACAGTCAAAATGTAAGGGGTGGCAGGTCTGAAATTTTCAAGATGGTTGCAGGATGTCCATGGGGCACCATTTTCACTAAGGACAAACTAAATCTTGGGATGAATGTTTGTAAAGTTTCAAGGCAATCCTCCCAGAAGTTTAGGAGAAGTAATAACTTATGATAATAGATGCCAGACAATAGCTGAAAGGCCATCACATAAGCTCTTCTGGACTATGACCAGTAGAGCTAAAAATACGCCTTTGATTTTCATCATTTTCAGGCAAAATTTTATGGAGTTATGGCCCCTGTTTGACTAAGAACTTTGACCTTCCATTTATTTTCTGCTCAATAACTTCTGAAGGACTTCATGGATCTAAATAAAATTTGTCACGGAACTTTTCATTTAGAAGACCTAGGTCAAGTTCAATTTTCACCATCTCCTGGTTGAATTTTAAAGAGTTATAGTCGCTGTTTGACTCTCAAGCTTGCCCTTCCATTACGTTTCTGCTCAATAACTTTTGAAGGACTTAAATGATTGGAATGAAATTTGGCTCAAGGCTTTACATAGAAAAGATCCAGGTCAACTCTGATTTTCACAATTTTCCAGCAAAAGTTTACAGAGTTTTGGCCCCAGTTTGATTTATTTTGCTAAATAACTTTTGAAGGTCTTCTGGTATTGCATTAACATATAAGGTTTTCCAGCAGCATTTTATGGAGTTATGGCCCCTGTTTCACTTATAACTTTACTCTTTAATCGCATTATACTGGCAGGAACATCCATGTCTATGGACACAATTCTAGTTTGATTTCTGATGTACCTACTGTGCGAGTAATATTGAAGCCTGAGCCATGTGCACCACTGCTGACAACAGCATTGTTATTGACCTAAAATAAAAACAAAAGTGAAATTACTAATATACATCAATATATCTATTTGCACATTTTTTGATAATTACATTTGTATACTGTATATACATAGCACATCATCAAATGAAATTGCTTTTAAAGCCAAAAGTGAAAAATTCCCTCTATGCAGTGGTAATTAAAACTGAGAGTGACAATTCATAATTGTTTATGCAAGTTCAAAAATAGAAAGGGACCAAAAAAAATGACAGGCATTACACAGCCATCATTCCACAATGGGTAATTGTGTTATTCAAAGAGGTCATTTTTGCCTACCTACTTGTGTGCATCCCCCATTCTATTTGAAAATTCCTGTTTACCACGAAAAGCGGCTATACATGTAACCATGATCAAGTGAAACTGTGACCCCCTGCAGGCTCAGGGATGTAGAATACACATAGGCCCAATGCACCCTTCCACATGTCACACAAGGTGACTAATAAATTGGTGGTCCTGTGGTTAGCATGCCAGACTCGTGATCAAACGGGTGCAGGTTCGAAATCCTACGATTGGATAAGCCAGAGTTGGCTACCGTGGTGCGTCCTTGTGCAAGACACTTTACTCTCATTGTCTCAGTACGATATAACATACTTGTGTTGCTGTGGTGTAAACGACAACGCCAAACCAATTCATTAGTGATACCAGTAACACTGCTGCTCTTGGATATTGCCAAAGGAGGAGAAAAAAAGATCTTTTGTTGAAAAACTAAGATGAACTAGAAATGTGTCCATGCGACATAGATGCCCCTGCCAATATGATGCAATTCAAGGGTTAAGTTGTAAGTAAAACTGGGGCCATAACTCCCCGGATTTAGGTCTTCTTAATGTAAAGCCTCATACCAAATTTGATTTCAATTGCAGAAATTCTCCAAAAGTTGTTAAGCAGGAATTGAAGGGCAAGTCAAACTGGGGCTGTAACACTTACATTTTGCTGGACAATGATAACAATCAAAGCTGACCTGTGTCTTTTTAATGTAAAGCCTTAGACCACATTTGATTTCAATCCATAAGTCCTTCAAAAGTTACTTATCAGAAACAAAATGGAAGGGCAGTTACTGATCAGAAGCAAAAATGGAAGGCAAAGTTCAAAGTCAAATAGGGTCTATAGTGCCAGAGACCTTTGCTTGAATGTAGTTTAAATTGAGTTTGAAGTCACCATAACAACATAAAATTTGATCCCGAAATGGTGAAAATCAAACTTGCCCCAGATCTTTAATATAAAGCCTCATAATTTGATTTCAATCTATGAAGTCCTGCAAAATATACTGAGCGGAAACAAAATGGAAGGGCAAAGTTCTAAGTTAAACAGGGACAGAACTCCATACAATTCTGCCAGGAAACTGAAAATCTGATGGATGTGATGGGAGAGGACATGATGGGATGGATGGATATGGATAACACTATATGCCACTACCACAGACAAGACATAAAAAGGAGGCAACTAAAATTCTTACAAAGCCAGGTCAGTAAATTTTGTGACATCAGTGTTGTAAAATTGAAATTTCACATGCCAGTATATTGCTGATGTATTTCTTATACCCATTTCAAGCTTTGTCACAGTGAGTTGCCCATGTATATAATTATGCATTATTCTACAAACATTCAATTATGAACTCTAGACAAGCAGAGCATCTGCACATTTTCTACCGACAAATTGACAAAAAAAACCAAAGAAAGACATTTCTAATGCACTGAAATTACAAAAAAGAATTTAATTTAAAACTTTTAGTCTAATGTTGTCTGTGTACCATCATTGACCCAAATATCTCTACACTGAAAAATACTTTACTTACTCTGTCTGGATAATTTGTGGATTAATGAAAATTAAACATTTTCTCAACTACTGTCTGGAAATTTAATATCTTAATGTCACGATTGTGTATTGATGTGCCCAGCAAGTACCATGTCAAGGTAGGCAAACCAGGCTGCATTACATATCCTTGCTTGCCAATAAAGAACACTTCCATGACGTTTCAATGATCTTTTACAAATAAAGAATTCTGACTGCAATTCTGGTGTTTCTTCTTCTTTTTGCTTGTAAAACTAAGATAGCCTGTTCATCGTGTACGCGTATTACCATTGGTGCTAAGTCTCAACAGAAACTTTGTCTATGAACATGACCCAGTTCTAGCATCAATATTGTTTCATAACGTAATCAATTATTTTTGACAACTGAATGTATCAACAAAATAATATACCTCTAAAAAGCGGAAAGATAATCCATATTTTCTGTCAAAATGCTTTAAGTATTCTTAACACAAAACCCCAAATATAGAAATCATTGCTCTAAATATGTAACGGAGCTTAATCACTAAGACTGGTTCAGGAATTTAATTACAGAATACCATTATTTGCACTCTGATTATATGTATGAAGATCAAACTGACTACATCCAAAATGAAGTTGCAATGCCACTTAATAAAACTGAAACTACAAGAACTTGTGAAAGTCTCATGTTTGAGATGTTGACCATTTATTCAGAAATAAATGTAAACAGGGCTCAAAATTCATGGTAGTCCTCTAGCCAAGGCTAGTAAATTTCTTGTTGGACTAGTAGTTTTCATAATTTCAATAGTCCAATGGCTAGTAAAGTTTCAGTTGTTGCCAGTTTGCATTTATGGGAAGGATTAATGATGATTCAACAGGTCTAGTAAATTTCTCAATCTACTAGTCCTTCTGGCTACAAAGAAATTTATGTTAAATTTTAGCCCTGGTAAATGTTAAAGCAAAGATAATAACCAGCATATATATTTAAACACTTTATATCGCACAAGTTAATCCACTTTTGTGAGAATAAGAATTGATGTGCATGACTGCTTTGTCTCCCTTTGTATGCTCTCCAGCAGTAAAAAATAAAAGCCTAAAATCACAAGTCAGCTCGATGTACCGGGTAATGCTCATGGCCACTGATTTTACAGTTATCGAAGTGATTCATTTATTAATTCTGCCAACTGTCTCAAGATGAAAGGTGGTTTTTCCTTTATCATTACCTTTAACAAACTCATCACTCGCTTTGTTTAGGGAGCTGTTTGATCACAAGCTGTTGAGCATGTCAGCTGTTGGTATTGCTGCCTATTGACAACACTTTCAGTTAATCCACATGATAATTAAGGTAATCAATACTGGTTTCACAGCCAGACAGTTGACTACCCATCAAAGCTGCAACATTTACCAACATTTCTGAATGTGTACATGGTTTACAATAATACTGAAACAATGCCATTTAACCAAAATGATTAGGAACTCAAACTTTTCCCCTATCGACCCATTAGGCTTGCTGGAACAGCTGACTGCTTCATAATGTGCATGCCATATCTTTCTTGACCTGTGATTGTTTCATTTGATGTACGTCTTTCGCCACTTATTATGACATGATTCAGTATGTAAGATATGTCTTTTTGAATATATCTGGCATCTGAGGTACAGTAGACACATCGTGGATTATGGATTGCCCACTCAATCCAGTGAACATGGACACAGGGGCAAGGGGTTAAGTGTCCACAAGTAGTGGATATCCACTCAGTCTGGTGGATTTCCCCCAAGTCTAGTGGAAATTCACTAAATCTAGTGGAAGTCCATCATGGATTTTATTGCAGCTGTAGTGGGTTTTATGGCACACCTCGCTGATTTTACTGTATTCACTCCACAAGTTGACACACTAAACAAACAGATGGGAGAAGCCCTGACACCATAAACCTGACCATGGCAAGTGTCAATTTCATACCTTTACCGTACAAGCTATACAGTGGTAACATTTCTTGTGGTATTTATCAGTGACCTTGCTAAGGATACATACAGACAAACATGTATAACGTAGAAAAAAATATGAGGTTTTAAATTTCTTGGATATTTTCCCACCCAAGTCCATTACAGAGTGTACATCTGAAAAATTGCCTAGCTACAATGTACATCCCTCTTGATTTGATTACATGTACATGTACCTGTTAGCATATACATATGCAGAAATTTACATAATGTTCTGCATCAAGTGGCAACTTCGATGTTCATTCTGAATAAATGATATTTCATAAAAGTACTTCACATACTGGTTATTAATTTGTCATAGTTTCCTTTTTATTTCCATACTATTTCCAAGACCCACTTTGAAGAAATTATTGAATGCAGTAATACAAATAAAACTAAAAAGAGATTAGAAATGAATGCCGTACTATTGATAATGTACATGTACGATCAAGAACACTGGAACATTATGACATGTATGTCATAATTCCTTCCAAAGTTTATTCTACAAAAATAACG
This sequence comes from Margaritifera margaritifera, assembly GCA_029931535.1. Lineage (NCBI taxonomy): Eukaryota > Metazoa > Mollusca > Bivalvia > Unionida > Margaritiferidae > Margaritifera > Margaritifera margaritifera. The sequence continues at coordinate 17,463,565 of JAQPZY010001698.1, read as the reverse complement.
TGGCATCATATATTATAATTAAAAAAAGATACACAAGCTATGCTACATAAAGGTTCTTCTCTAGCTTTACTCTTAAACTTTGGAAATAACACTGTTTATCAGAGAGAATGACAATTTTTTAATGCATGGAATTGTGTACACTGTACTGACTGTTGCACTCTATCAGTGGCCATTCATGTCATGAACAAAGTGATTTCAATGAAAAAAGTTACTTTCTGATGTCACTTTTTTCACGAATCCACATGCATCACCATGCACTGGACAAGGAGTGACATTCTTACTTTTAAGTCAGCCATTACACCTGTTCCTGTAGCTTCCTGCCTTATGTCAACAACGATCAGTCAGGACAGTTCCTACCAGGCACTGACTGAGGAGTGACATTCTTACTTTGAAGTCAACCGCTATGCCTGTTACTGTAGCTTCCTGCCTTGAGACAACAATGGTCAGTCAGGACAGTTTCTACCAGCTACTGTTCAATGTCACACTTCGATGTTTCAAAATGCACAATAACTGTTGAATATGTTGTCACAAAACCACACACCTTAAAACTAAAAAAGATATTAGTTTGTGAAAAACAGATTTGGACTGAGAAATTAAAATGAACCAGCAATACTGCAATAATCAAACTGAACATAGTGACAATATTCGGGACAACCTTAGAATTATGAATGGTTCAAAATAAACAGGAAATAATTGCGATTTAGAACCTTTGAAGCCAAAACCTCTTCCACCTCCAGTTCAGAGTAGATAATGAAGTTCTACCAGGGATACCTATTTAAAACCATTATAAATATGAAGCCATGTAATAATAGCAATCAATACAATTGGAGATAAATTTGATAGCCTTGGCAAACACTTGGCTCAGCAATATTGGGTGATATACAAGGCATTATTGATAGATATATGATGTGTTCAGCTTATGCAACAAGTGGAAAAAAAAGTATGAATAACAAGAAATTCCACTTATATAAAGCTAAAACAAAACCAACATACAAAACTAGAAGCGATTTATTGTACAGTAAATACAATCATACTGTATCTACCCATTTCACAGCTAAGTTTGTATAATAGCAGGCATTTTGGTTGAATTGCAAAAGACGATGATGATATGATGGATTCCCAGGAGAAATTAACTGCTACTGTAATATGGAAAGAAAAAACCCCATTTTTTTTCCCCATCTGCACTGATACTAACTGGAGCCACTCTTTTCTCTATGCTGAATACATGTATATCTTCAAGCATATAACCTTGGATTATTATTGCTTTTAATCCAACTTCGGAGTCCAAAGTTTGATAATGTGACTTTAAGCTTAGTTTTGGTTCTCAAAGATTCAGTGCTGTTTAGACAATTATAATTTAAGTAATTTCACATTGTTGGCCTAATTGCTAAACCTAATGTTCTTTGGCAACAAAATGTTTTATTTGTATTCATATCAACTTCCTAAAAAGGATAATCGGGTCAAAATGTAACAAACTAGTAACTAAACTGATACAATATTCACCTGACATCCTTGCATTATATTTGTCATGTGGATTGAAAGAATGTATTGTAAAAAATGTGTTGCATGGACATGTATATTTGGGTCGCAAGTACTAAACAGAGTCTGGACTAGTAGAGGTTGAATTTTGCATAGCGCTGTGTATATGTTATTGTGTGGAAACATAAGCAAACAATTTAAAAGTGATTGGGGGAATGAAAAATAAATCACAGCATTTCTCATATTTTTTATTTTAATAACGGAATGAAATCCGCTAATACTTATGTGTGATTTCTTTCTCCATTTGTTTGTTTAAAAGCAGAATCTCTCTCTCTCTATCTCTCTCTCATTAAAATTACTATCAATAAACTATATTTTGTGAAGCACCTAAATTAGAGGTGTCAAACTCATTTGTAAAACATCCCAAGGATCATCTACATGTACATGATGAAAAAAAGTGATAAATAAATGCAACCGGATGTACTGTGTGGACATGTGCATGGGATGCTTTTGTAGGATCTACAATGACTAACAAACCATATGGTGGCTTACAAAATTGAAACAGTGTTTCTTTAAAATAAAATGTTACTAATCAAAGGTTCTGGTAACAAATAAAATGTTAATAATCAAAGGTTCTGGTAACATATATGTTTTCCAAAGGTAAAGATTGTAGTTTAAATAAAATCATATCAGTATTCAGGCAATCAGCCTGATGTGTAGTGTTGTGTGATGTGTACTACAACCAATTCTCATCAACTTCGGTCTTTTCCTAGTGATGCCACATTCGATGTGAAAATCAACATGCTTTATGAAAGAATTAACTAAACAGTCCTCTTAAGCAGAGATGTAGAAATATATGATTTCATTGCAACAGGTAGTTCCTGCATCACTGAGAGTCATGTGCATATTCGTTTAAAATTTTACCAATTTTGTCAATATTTACAGGTAAAAAACTAAACAAAGCTGTTTATGCATGTAAATGCTGCAGCCTTAGTACCCAATCACCAGTTTTTGAGTACTTGTAAAACATTCCTTAGTTTACATTCCAACTTGAATTTTTTATTTTTGTGTTGGCTTTAAAAAAACTTGCTTGGTGTCCAGAAATTTTTTGTACTATTTAAAATTACTGCAAATTTTGAAAAGAAGTTATCCTGAAAATATTGGAGAGTCCAACTATTTGGGCAATTATGGTATTGCTCGTGCCATAAGCTCAGTGCATGTTTTATTATGACACATTTGATCAATACAAACTATGCTATCAGGACAAGTTCTGGATGTTCCATGCATGTTTGCAATGATAATAATTTGATCACAGTGAGAGCACTCACTCAAACTGATCCATTAAATCTAACACATCCTGAATTAGTCTTGATCACTAAGCCATTTGATGCATTCAGAATGGCATTTGAGGTTGATCACTAATCCATTTGATGCATTCAGAATGGCATGATTTTAGGTTGATCACTAATCCATTTGATGCATTCAGAATGGCATGATTTGAGGTTGATCACTAACCCATTTGATGCATTCCAAATGACATGATTTGAGGTTGATCACTATGCCATCTGATGCATTCAGAATGGCATTATTTGAGGTTGATCACTATGCCATCTGATGCATTCAGAATGGCATTATTTGAGGTTGATCACTATGCCAGCTGATGCATTCAGAATGGCATTATTTGAGGTTGATCACTATGCCAGCTGATGCATTCAGAATGGTATTATTTGAGGTTGATCACTATGCCAGCTGATGCATTCAGAATGGCATTATTTGAGGTTGATCACTATGCCATCTGATGCATTCAGAATGGCATTATTTGAGGTTGATCACTATGCCATCTGATGCATTCAGAATGGCATTATTTGAGGTTGATCACTATGCCAGCTGATGCATTCAGAATGGCATTATTTGAGGTTGATCACTATGCCAGCTGATGCATTCAGAATGGCATTATTTGAGGTTGATCACTATGCCATCTGATGCATTCAGAATGACATGATTTGAGGTTTTATGATTATGACTCAGTCCAGTATTGTAACTTTGTGTTTTGCAGTCTTTGTGTGTTCGTGTTTTGAAATTTTCGCAAAGATACTCCATCGAATTTCACAACACACAATTAGTTAAAAGCCAGGAAGTAAGGTACCGAATTTATTAAATTCTTATCTAGAGCTTTGGATTAGTAAAACTGTTGTGTACCACACTAGGTATCATTATTGCACGAGAACTCATTTTGTGCCAAGTTTTCTTATGAAAAATATAATCATAATAAAATTATTTATTCTATAATATTATTAATAGGCGTGCAAACTTCAGTTCTAATTAAATCTACTAAAACATTTAGCAGAGCTCTGGATAAGCAGCATTGCTAGAAAAAGCTGAAGATGACATGCTTCGGTTGATTTACTGATAACGCTGACAGCAATTTATTAAAACTGTATTATTTACCTTTGAAAAACATGGTTGGTAACAGAAAACAAGAGTCCCTTGAAGGAACTGATGCACTACTGGGCGAAAACAATTTACAGGAATTCAAGATAAAACCATTTCTTCCTTTTAACTGCTGAGTGTTGAAACCATTTCTGATGTTCTTCTGTGATAACAAGATTTTCAAATTAGATGCTTTGGTGGACATATTGGATGTCAGATTGGCACCATTTTCATTTACGACAAAGTAAACATCATTACAAGTCTTTTGGTCAATACCTCATGTCATAATGATCATCCATTCAGGGGAGTAGTGACAATAAGACTTCCACGACAGCCATCATGGCAATCATATTGGATGTATGACTGGCACCATTTTCATTTAGGACCAACTAGGTATCATAAGAAATCTATTGGTGAAAACCCAATGTTGATATAGTCATCCATTTGAGAGCAGAGATAACAATATTGTGAAGATTGCCACCATGGTGGCCATATTGAGAATTAGTCATTTTCATTTAGTACCAACCAGACACCATAAGAACTCTTCTGATGAAAACCCCATGTCAAAATGACTTTCCCTTTAAGAGGAGTAGCAAAAACAAGATTTTCAAGATGGACACACATTGGATGTCAGATCAATACCATTTTAATTTAAAAAACAACAAAACATTGTAAGAAGTCTTTTAGTGAAAACCCCATGATGATATGACCATTGATTCAGGAGAAGTAGTGATAACAAGATTTTCAACCTGGCCACTGTGGCAGCCATATTAGATGCCAGATCAGCACCATTTTAATTTAGGAAAAAGTAAACATCATAAGAAGTCTTTTGATGAAAACCCTATGTCAATATGACTTTCTGTTCAGGAATTGTAGTCATAAAAAGATTTGCAAGATGGCTGCTGTGGAGGCAATATTGGACAAAAGATCAACACCATTTCATTTTGGACCAAGTAGACATCATAAGAAGTCTTTTAGTGAAAACCTCATGTTGATATGACCATCCATTCAGGAGGAGTAGCGATAATAAGATTTTTAAGACTGTGTGGTGGCCATATTGGATGTCAGATCGACACCATGTTCATTTAAGACCAATTGGACATCGTAAGAAGTCTTTTGGTGAAAACCCAGACGTCAATATAACTTTCTGTTCAGGAGGAGTTAAAATAAGAAGATTTTAAAGATGGCTGCCATGATGGCCATAATGGACTTCAGATAACCACCATTTTTATTAAGGACCATAAGAAGTCTTTTAGTGAAAACCCCATGTTGATATGACCATCCATTCGGGAAGAGTAGCAGTAACAAGATTTTCAAGATGGCCACTGTGGTGGATGTTGGATGTGCAAGCAGCATCATTTTCATCTTGGACCAACTAGACCATGAGGTGAATGTGTGTTAGGGCTGAAATAATACACCTCTGCAACGTAACAATGCGATTCTCGTAAACAGCCTACGATACAATACATTATCAATACACATATAAATTTGATGGTCTTTTCATCTTTAGAAGGTCTATCAATGGTAGGGTGGTGCCATTTTTTATGTGTTGACATATTGGGTGTATTCCGGTATGCAGATTACAAACAAACATAGACTTATCATCTGTTCATATGTCATTCTCATCCTTGACAAGATACAAAAAAAAAAAAAAAAAAAAAAATAATAATAATAATACTTCCAAACAGACTACCTGTTAGCTGTTAATGATTTTTATTCAACCTCTAAGGCCTTTTCAGGCTGCTCCATTCGATCAGATGCATGACTCATCCTGGTCACCACGCCCTTTGTTTTGCGTTGAATTAATGTTTGTAAAACATCTTATTACCAATTTCATGTCTTCACTTAAATTTTGAAGGCATTACAGTGTTATCTTCAAAACAGAAGAAACAGTGCAATTTCTTTGTGCAATGAAAATCTTATCTAGAACAAGTCCGAGTATGGGAGCGGAGATGACTAACAACCAAATCCTTCACATTGTACTTCCTGTCAGTGAAAAAGGAAATTAGTGACAACACCCACTCCCCTTCGACAAATGGAATAGGTGGCTATAACTCGTGCAGTTTGGAATCTGCCCCCTTGCCGATTCTGTGCTAAAAAATTTTTTTTTTGTTTTTTGTTTTATCGGCACATTTGGTCACTGATTACATATATCAATGTAAAAGGATACATTCCAAACTTATTCCCCATGTACGATTTAAGTACTTTACAGATCATTTAATAGAAACTTTTGTGTGAAGTTTCTATGTTGCTTTGTATCTATTTGGATAGAGTTTGGATGCCAATATTTCCGGTATATCACGCAGTGAACATGCTACAGTTACTTATGATTGGTGGTTATTGTTTTACCATGGACTTGAAAAAAACAATAACTACTAATCGGAATTGAATGTAATATATTTCACTTTGTGACACACCGGAAGTGTAGCCTTCAATTCGATCGAAGTACACAAGATGCGATGCAACAGATAAATTTCGTTGTAAAAGTGGTTATTAATATTAAATGATCAGTAAAGTACTTAAATCATACATGGGGAACAAATCTGCTATGTCTTCTTTCTGTTGATATATGTTATCAGTGGCTGAAGATGCAGACGGGATAAACTAATTAGCATGGAATTGGGGCGGGGGAAGAGGGCAGATTTTGAACCACATGAGTTAATCACCTTGTGTTAATTTGCAGAAGGTGAGTGGGTGTTGTCAATAGTTTTTATTTTTTACTGACAGAAATGAGTGTATGTACTTGCTTCGGCCGTCTCAGATGAATTCTCAATTTAATGAATGAAAAGGCAAATGACTAATAATTATTCACGACTCCTGAAGATTAAAGTAACTTGATTAGAGTAAGTATCATTTTGTATCGATTCTTCCCCTCTTGTATCGATATGGATATCAATATAGAAAAAGTATCGATACACCGATATATCAATTAATCGTTTCACCCCTAATGTGTGTATACAATTTCATAGCAATCCTCCAAGTAGTTTAGGAGGAGTAGCGATAACAAACTTGTGCTTACGGACGGACGGATGACAAAAGGACAACAGACCATCCTATAAGCTCTTCTGGTCTATGACCAATACAGCTAAAAATCAAGTTCATTAACAAAACCTTTGATGAGCAACATTTTATTTTATAGACACTTTGTTTCCAGTTTGCAAGCAACTACACATTTTTCTTAGTCATTCCTAAGCCTACAAAAGCATTAAATCCCTCCTATATGCAAAAAATTTCCCCCCATTTTAAATGAAGAGATAATTTCCCCCTCAAATTTTCAGTTCTAGATGAACCATGAAACTATGCTATTATGCATAGTGCACCAGCAGATATGGGTATATGCAATTTGTTAGGAATAATCAGTAGAACAAACAACACAGACCGTGTTCTGCCAGTGCATTATGCGACAGCAGATCAGGTGCTGTGTCGTTTGCAGTTGGATTTGACTTATAAGCAGATATATACAGTTTGTGCAATCAACAATTCAAGGTAGCAATAGAACTTATACGGAAAAAAGCAGTATTAAATTTTAATCACCGGCACTCAGATTTTGTCAATTGTAGCAAATTATATATTCTTTTTCATAGTTAATTGGTGTGCTTCAAATATTTTGAAGACTACACTATGCAATATCTATTCCCTCAATCTTAGCTGGTATGCTACTTTTTGTCAGATTATCAAATGAATGAAAACACAAGATAAATTTGAAAATAGATTATATGACATTTTAAACCTATATCTTCATGATAACACATTGCTTCAATTCTGAAGCATGTAAATCAGGGGTCCCCAACCTTTTTATGCCTACGGGCACATTTGTGAGTTTATGAGAAAGTGGCTGGCACCAACCAATTAACTTGACCCATTTTTTTTATTTTTTATTATTCATTATAATCTCTTCTGCAGGCACACAAAAAACCCTAGCGGGTGCCATGGCACACACGGGCACAGCGTTGGGGACCACTTATGTAAATGTCTGCATTATGATACTAAAAATTCAAACTTGTAAAGTGGTCCTAATGAAAGACCGACTTACCGTTCGCTTGATGATATTTGAATTCTGTGTAGCTCCTGGATTAGACACAGTTTTTACAGGAATATTCATATTACCATCTCCTTGTTTTAGTTGCTTGGCTTGAATTTTTACACGTGCATCAAGTGTCCCTTTCTGAATACGAATATTAGTTAAGGTTTCCCTGGCATCTGAGGGTTTTTCTTTCCGAGATAACTTCTCTCTTGCATCTGTGATGGTAGTTTTTGCAGACAGTTTTTGTCTAGCATCAAAAATGGCTTTAACATTTGAACCCTTGTTCTGTCCTGGCTTATTTGTTATCAAGCCTTTCTGAATGTTCTTAGCAAAACCTTGTTCTTTTTGAAAGAATTTTCCCTGTGTATTTTGATGCAAATTTCCTCCAGAAAAAGATGGATTTCTGAAAAAAAAAATATACAAGCTAGAGTACAATAACACTTTTATAGAACAGACATTTACATGTCAAGCTCATACAACATAAATTTCCTTAACAACACTGCTCTAATAAACAGAACCATTTTTTGGATAGAGTATGCAGACTCTAAAATATACGGTCAATGATTTGGGCCTCAATACCTCCTTACTGTATATGTATGTACATGTACTCATAAGTTTGTTCCGACTGCAAACAACATAGACCATATCTTGCGCCACATAATGCACCGGCAGATCTTGGTCTGTGCAATTTTGTTTGTGGTAATCAGTAAAACAAACAACACGGACCCTGATCTGCAGAAGCATTATGTGGCAGATCATGGTCGACGTTGTTTGCAGCTGGACCAACTTATAAGCAAGTATATATGGCAGCTTTCTGAGTACACTTAGGAAAGATGCATATTTCTCTCATTACTCTTATTCATGTTTGATACAGTTTGCCCCTGTCTGGGATTTTTCTTAGGTGATTGTGAAAGGGGCCTGGGCCCATCATTTTGGAACGAGGACTGGATCACTTGAGAATACAATTTCTACATTGCTGAAGTTGAAAACTCTGCATGATTTTGAAATATTTTATATTGGGATTGGGGCCTATTTTTGACCCCTGGGTACCTCTAAAAAAAAAAAAAAAAAGTCCCTTGAAGGGACTGACACTCTACTGACAGAAAAGAATTTCCAGGAATTCAAGATAAGACCATTTCTTATTTTTAACTGCTGAATGTTGAATCTGTGATAATTTTTAGCAATAACAATATTTTCGACCAAAAGGGTGCAGGTTCAAATCCTACCACCAGACCAGCCTGGGTCAGCTACCATGGTGTGACCTTGGGCAAGGCACTTTACTCCAATTGCCTTAGCACTAAATAACCTACTTGTGTTGCCATGCCATAGAGCACCTAACCAAACCAAACCAAACCAAACCAAATTAGCACTGTGGCAGTCATTCCGGAATTAAGATCAGTACTATTTTCATTTAGGGCCAACTCGACATCATTACAAGTCTTTTGGTGAAAACCCTATTTGAATATGACCATCCATTTAGGAGGATTAGTAATAACTACATTTTAATATCTGTAATACATAACCTGTTGCTATTGCATAGCTGAATTTGCAAGTTCGGTGGAAGGATGATTATCCCCCAAACTGGTGAAGACAAAAAAGAAAAAAACACATGGAATACTCGTATGGGCCACTTTTTGTGCTATGACGATCAGTCATAAAGAAAATATGCCTTCGCTTTGGTAACCCAACGAGTAAAGGTAAAAAGATGAGAAGGTCATGTGAGATCACCAAAATGCGGCTTTCATCACATCCTCCAGAGACAATAGATTGTTTTGTTTTGTGGGTTTAGCGCCATTTTTCAGCATGAGAGGCTATTCATGGCAGCCAGTATATTTGGTGGAGGAAGACCCTGGGAAGAACCACCGACCCCCAGGAAGCTAATAGCAAGCTTTCTCCCGAGATGAACAAGTTAGATAACCCCATGAGGTAGCAATGGCTCGAACCTCATGGGCTTTAATCTTCATGAATGAAAGGCCCCTCTCAGTAAGGGACTGATAAGCTCTCTTGTTAGTTATGGTAATCCACCTCAAAATGGTGTACGACAAAATATCAGCCGAATCCTTTATGAAGGAGTAGTGATAACAAGATTTTCAAGATGGCTGCCATGGTGGCCATATTGGATGTCAGATCAGCACCATTTTCATTTAGGACCAACTAGGCATCATAAAAAGTATTTTAGTGAAAATCCCATGTTTATATGACCATCCATTCAGGAGGAGTAGTGATAACAAGATTTTCAACATGGCCACTGTGGTGGCCATACTGGATGTCCGAGCAGCACCATGAATGTGTGTGTAAAGTTTCAAGGCAATCCTCCAAGTAGTTTAGGAGGAGTAGCAATAACAAACTTGTGCTAAAGGATACTTAGACATCAGACAACAGACAACGGACAACAGACCATCTCAATAGCTCTTCTGGCCTTTGACCAATAGAACTAAACACAGTCTTGAGGGTAAGGTTCTCAAAATAAGCTTCACCCAAAGGTTCATAGGGGCTTTTAGTTAGAGATCACAAGACACACGAGAGATTCAATCTAGGCATTAGCGAGCGATACTCCGGTCTCTGCAGCTCAAAATACCCGATCAGGTCTGCTACGTTAGAGTCCACACTTTGAAAATTTTAGTGTGTTGGATAGGGCTGCCCCATAGCCCCTGATAGTAGAAACTGAGCATTCTCTCTTTCTCTCTCTCTCTCTCTCTCTCTCTCTCTCTCTCTCTCTCTCTCTCTCTCTCTCTCTCTCTCTCTCTCTCTTTGACACGCATATCTGAGACTAACATACATGTATGTAGTGCTCCTGCCCATGAACACAGATCTGTTATTAAGTGCATTAATGCATCATCGTTTCTTCACAACATTCAATATGAGAATGAACTTAACTTCATCATCATCATCTTTATATTTCTGGAACAGTCAGTTAGCTTTTAGCAATAATTTTTGCTTCTGTATGTTCATGCAGCAACCGCCAAAACTACGCTTTCTCAAACTTTAATTACCAATCTATAATGCTGTGACTGGTTGTCGAAAGATATCATACATTATGTTAATGAAAACTCATGTATGGGGTAACCATCGGAGCTTGTGCAATTTTGTTTCACTTCAGTAAGGTATGAATGCGATTTTGTTATTAATTTGTTCAACATTTATCATTCTTTTCAGTTCTGGGAGTACAATATCACTGACTTTCATATGATCGGTAAAAATGTATATTGCGCAAACTGCGACATAAATAAGAACATGAAATGCATCTGTAGATTCCAATAACGTAGTATTGGAAAAAAATAATTAGATTTATTGTGCAAAACGTAGCATTAATACAGTTTGCGAGGCATTGCAGGCCTAGAATTTAACAAATATTTCCTTGTTGCCAGAAGGACTAGTTGAATGATAAATTTACTAGTCCTGATGAATCTTCAATAGTCCTTCCCACAAAATAATGTCAGACACGTATCTAGATTAACAACACTTTTTTTTCTCAAATATCACAATCATTAATAATTGATAAGTACAAATCTTGCATTAGAAAACCACCAAGGTTACTTGAAGATATTCACTACAAGCACAAGTTCTTGCTCCAATATAGTAACATCAGTACTTTCATCAGCAAGAATGGAAAGGAATTTACTGGAATTCAGACTTTCCCTAACTACACAGGCATTGTGAGGTCCAGAACTGTCATGTGACTTGATTGGTTTAATCCTGAATTGGTCAGTTCATTGACAAATACATCAGTTGAATTTCCAACCTGTGCCAGTTTGGGATATTGTTTGCAATAACTGCAAAACATTTTTGCTTCCGAGTAAATGAATTCAAGCGAGGGATAACTAGCAACCTAATGTGGCTGACAATTTCTCAGTCTCTTAGTAGTGTCATATTTGACATTTTTTTTTGCCACAGAGTCTGGCTTATGTCTCTTTGGAGGAATAGTTACCTCACATTCAATGGCAGTCTAACGTTGTACCCCTCCACTTTTACATTAATTTTACTTCTCCGACTCTTCCATATTAACGTCCTTGAAAAAATAATTTAGTAAACTCATTTTATTCACATAGTAAATATCACCTTGCTTGACAACTAATTCTATTGTGATCATAACATATATTTTGTCCTTTAAATATGAACAGAGACAGCTCCTTAATTAGTGTAATCCTTTCGCATCAAATGCAATATCGGATGTGCAAGTTAATCCTCTGTATAATCAATTATAAATTAAAGAATCATCACTGCTTTTTAATCAGTTCATAAAGGGAACTGACACTAATGTTGATAAAGTTCCTTTCATTAATTTAATTGGATTGATTCCAGGATTAAAACCATAGGACAAGTCGTTCATGAGGATAGAAGTCATTTTCAAACACTGCTATCATACCAGCTTTGTTTTGTCTCATGTGTTTTGATTGGCCAATAATTTAGCCACTTAGCCCAATATGCAGTCAAGTGGTAATATAACGTGCACATCTGCAAGAGTTATCAATTACCACCAGTAGTTGTGATACTGATGTAAATAAATACATGGAGGGGTAGAATGAAGCATTCACTATGCCCAAAGGGCATGAATGGCCAAAGGTTTATAAAGTGATTATGGTATGACTTTTTTTTAAATAAGCAAAAAGCACTTGTCCTGGACTAGCAACTTGGACAATTTTACTTGCCCAACTTTGAAAATGAATAGTCCAGGACATCAGGCTGTAGGATTTGCTTAGCCCTGATTTATGTTGGGGTGTGAAGTCAGAGCTCATTGACGGTCAAAAAGTTGGTATTCACTGAAACTGTGTGGTGCTGGCATAAGGTAGCCGCTTACTACTGGGCCTGGCCAACTTAAACGACTTTACATCAAGCCCTACTCACATGAAATCGATATGAAGCTGATCTGTCTTCTGAGAAATTGCGAGTATAACATTCGTTATGCCTTTAATTCCTTGACAGATTCATCAGGCAGAGAGCACATTTCAATGCGGTTTTTGTTGGTATCACGTGACTACTGTGTTCTCTACCTGATGAATCAAGCTTTATCCAGGCTGCAACAGTGACATGTTTCTGGTGGTTGTTCTCAGAATAAGAATGTTGAACATAATGTCTTTTGAATTTTTAAAAAAAACATTCAATGTTTTCAATTTTTTTTTACAACATTGGAAACGGGTTTTTGTTGGTATCAAGTGACTATTGGACCTCTGATGTCATGGATATATAGGCTGCAAGATCTGCATAGTCATGTGACTAGCCATGCAATAGTTTCATCTGATCTGTCAACGAATTAAAGACATAACAAATGTTATACTTGCAATTTCTGATGGTATGATCTGTAAAATCCTCCTTTGTTCTAACCCTCTAGAGGAGCAATTGAATCTTGGGGATTTATGTGATTATCTCAGAGAAAACTTTGACGTCGTCCAATCATTCAGATTTCAAAAATTACATATGATAGGGTAAATAAATGCTGACTGGGGACAACAAAAACTTTACTAGCCATCAGATTATTTAAATTATGAAAACTACTAGTCAAACAGGAAGTTTAATAGCCTCAGGCTAGCAGACTACCCTAATTTCAAGTTCTGCATTGTCATTATGTTATTATTATCTCAAATTTGATTTGGCATTATGTATCATACATTATCTTCATTAGAACTAGGAAATATTTATAACTAACTGAATGATCACGTTTTTTTCGGTATCAAAATGTAAGAAAATGCTTCAAAAAAGAGATAATGATGTAGATAAATCAGTGCATCTCTCTCTAAACCTCTCTGAACGTCCACTCCACGGTGGTCATCAGATGTGACTATATGAGAAAGTGTGGTGTGCACAGCTATTCTCCATGAGATGCCACAGCAAGTCCATCAGGACGCGCAGAGAGATGGTGGAGGTTTTTTTCTTAATTTTCTCCACTCTCTCTCCACCCCCACAAGACCAGAACTATGCTTTCTCAAGTTTCAATTACCCCTCTATAATGCTGTGATTGGATGTCAAAACAAATCAACCATTATGTTAATGAGAACTCATGCATGGAGAAACTATTGGAACGTGCAATTTTGTTTCACTTTGGTCAGGTGTGAATGTGATTTGTTTTATTACTTGTTTGATATTTATCGTTTTTTTCAAAGAAGGCACAACAATATCAATGAATTTCATATGATGATCCAAAAAATAAATGGTGCAAACTGCAACAGAAATAAGGGTCTGAATGCGTCTTTAGATTCCGATATCATAGTATTAAATAAAATAAAAAAAGAACTTAAAATTTTGATTCATTAAGCAAAACATAGTTTTAATAAAGTTCATAAAGCCTTGGCGTTGAGTTAATATTATCTAAAATTTGATTTTGATAGCGAAGCCTATATCACCAGGAACTGATTAATGCGTGGGGTGGTTAAGACGCATTGCTCTTGCCTTGGGGTGATGCTGCTTTCCACGCATACATCAGCAATTCAAATCCAAGGTCAACAGCCATTGAATATACAGGTGTTCTGTTCTGAGAGGGATAAATACTAAAAAGTTAAGTGTTTTAAAGGATTTAATGACATGGATCAATAGAAGGATTATACTTACAGTCTGGATACAAAGATCAGTTGAAATAAATTTATTAATTAGTAGCAAGCAGCACGATAATCTGCAAGCATAACAAGTGGACCCTCCAGAATGGATTATGTCTTCATTCAGTTGTTCTCTGTCACCAGTCATGTCAGAAAAAGAAAAATAAGGCAGAGAACGACTTTGTTGGTCTAGCGATTACCCAATGTTATCATGTGGTTTCGGCTACATCCATCTTTTCAATAGAGAATGCACTCTGACCTCACACCCCATAATTGTTTAAATATATTAAATGGGGTGGGTAAGGTCAGAGGGAAGTATGACGTCCTTTCAGATTGTGCATTTGTCTTGGGAAGGGGAGGCAACTCATACGCCGAATCTATAACTCGGTACATGCGACAAAAACTACTTTTCCCAATATTTATTAAGACATTAACTTCTTTATGGCTCGCTTACTTTTTTTTACACGAATAATGTAACCTATAATTACTTATTTATGGTACAACAGTATACAACTTAAGTATACAATTCATTCGAACCACACGATGCTTTTTGCTATACGAATTTTGGAAGCTTTCACTTTCACAATCTACTGTCTTTAAAACGATAGAATGCTTTGCTTTCAACAAGTTATATGTCTGATAATAATGTAATACTCTGAAATTCGAAATCTGTGATGAAAAATTAAATGTGTACCTTATTTCGACCCGAAAATTAGCGCTTTTGCGCGAAATGTAATCATCTAACGATACGTCCATGTTGGATTTTCCTGGACTGAGACTCATTGTCTGCAAAAAGATTACGTTAAAACACAAACTATGGTCTCGTTCCCTTCAAGGCCCAAACCGGGAAGTGTTAGAGTTATATAAATAAACAACAAAAAAGCTGTAAAATGAATAATCAAGTGCAATTCAGACAAAACTCTAAAATGTACCAAGATTTCCCTTGTAACCAGTAAACAATCACAAAAAACAACTTTCAAATTCTTCGAACACATTAAGTTGTAAAAGCATTCTTGCATAAAGATAATCAAAATTTCATCTTCAAAAACAACAACATCAATAATGATAATAATAATAGTAATAGTAAGGCCAAGAAGTTTGACCTTTTCTCACATGTCAGTAAAATAGCTCCAACAAGCTAATGCTTCTTATTATGAAAACACAATTCTGACTCTAAATAAAATTTGTCTATGTCTATCTATGATGAAGACCCATTTTTTTCCCCCTGAAAACCATACTTTGGATTTTTTTTCAAGAGTTTTTCTTCATTTACCCCTTTACAATTTCCATACAACTCCATTTTCTATCCAATTTCCATACAATTCTAATTTATATTGTGATTTGACTAAAGTACTGTTATTTTCAGATTTATATATGCTTTTTTTTCCATCAAAGTGCATTACAAATATTTGAAAAGTAAATACAGTCAAACCTGATCTTGCAACCACCTGCATATAGCAACCAATTGCCAATAGGAACCACTATTTTTCTGTCCCATCAAAATTTTGCATTTAGTTTGCCAGCTTGTTTGTTTTGTGGGGTTGAATGCCATTTTTCAGCACATGATAGGCTATACATGGCAGCCATATATTTGTTGGAGGAAGAGCCTGAGAGGATATAGGCAACCACTTCCCTGACACTGTATAGTGACTGGTGATTATTAGGGATGAATGTTACTTTATTCCATATTCAAATTAATCATCTCCACTTATAAAGACATAAAATCTCACGTGGTTAATTGATCTGAATTATTAAACCTGATTATTTATCTACCTTGCTAACTTAGCTTGCTAGCTATGCTTCATAATTTCTTTCAAATCCACCGTAACACTTTCCTGTATATAAAGATCATCTGTCTATAAAGATCACCTTTGTGTGGTATACTGAGCGGACATTATACACAGATCTGACTGCATATTAAAATCGGTCGGGGGGGGGGGGGGGGGAAGGGACTCCTTTTATTTTATAATCCTGAACACTGGTTATAGCAACTGGATAGTAAAATGTAGAAGGAGATGTACAAAATTTAACAAAGCACACAGGCTGTTTGGTTTTGCTCCCCCACCCCCTTTGAGATTGTTTAGGCTGTTTAATACAGGATCATCAATGGAAGATATGTAGTTTTAACTACAAACTTTGAAAACAGGAAAGATCTTGAGTACTTAATGTTTCTTTGAATGAAACATTTTACAGGTTAAACTTAATGTTTTTAAGTTTTATTCTCTACAAAAATAGAAATATTGAGCTTTTTATTATCTAAAAAATATTGCTTTGAATGAAAGGATTTGAGGATTTTGAGCAAGAACTTCATTTTTTTCAATCTTTCAATTTTTACATTTCGTTTTTACGTTCTTTGATGTGAACGTAAGAATGGCAAAGGAATACTTCTTTTTTTTTTGTGAATTTAAATTATTCCTTGCCCGAACGACTGCTGAATTTAGTATTGGTAGAGAAATGAAGGAGCAATAGAACCAGACTGAGGCAAATTTTTTTTTTTTTTTTTTGTTGTGGCTATCGGCAAATAGTTTCATGTGATACAGAATGTTCCAAATCATCAAATCCTTAACTTCATTCCGCTAGTATATAGCTTTGTTCTGAGTTTTAGGTTTGAAACAAGTAAGGTAAATATAAAATCAAACAGAATCACTCATTTGTACAGCGTTTGACAGAGATTTACCACGTTACACTTACAGTTCAATATTTTCGGGGTGCATGCGTTCAAAATATAGTCGTGTTTCCTGTGGACTTTCCCACCCCGTGATAATAAATACCTGGACAGTTATGTTGGCCCAGATATCTCTCACAGGGTGGGAAAGGTCAGAAGAAACGTGGACTAGCATTGATATAGTCTTTTAGGGTATATTCTAGAACTGATAATTCGGTAAGGGCGGGATTGTTCCCTCCATTGGATACAAAAAAGCAAGGGGGGGGGGGTCTGAATATAGGAAGGATGTAATGAAGAAATAAAGGTATGGCTTGAAAATATGATGGGCTGTTTTGGAGCATTTGGTTGATATTTTACGCAAGTTTTGAGAAATTAGCGTCGTTGACCCTGGTCTCTGGCTTTTAACGAGGGGTTAGTCCCGACTGAGACTTCGTTTTTTTATGGTTGTTATTATTCCCTCCTACGGTACCATGTTATAAAACCTTAGAGTCTCAGTCAAGACTAGAATAAAGGCTGGTACCACCAGTATTAGGGTTTGTGTATATGTGTAGCCTGTTTGAGCCTGTTTTTTTAAGCCTGTATGTATCATTCAGTAACATACTATTGACCACAGGGGCTTGTATCATTGCTTAAAATGTACCCATAAATAATATATACTATATATAATAACACAAAGGAGGTCACTTATCCCATTTCTTCTTTGACCTATTTAAGAATCGACACATATTTCAAGCCACATTTCGCATAGTGTAATAAAATTAGCACTGATGTTTAGCTCAGAGATTTAACCTTTTAGGCTTGCATCAGATTTGACATACTATCCCACCTTAAAGGAATGTCGGACCATTTTCCAATGTTACTGCTGGACATTCCCATGATTGCACCGACTTAATATGCAAGTGCAACGCGCTGAATGGAATACTGCCCTCTTGTTGATTGACCAAAACGATGCACTGCACCAGTTGATAGCCTCATTTTGGGTTTTATGTATGTGTGTGTATGTTAATATATATATATATATATATATATATATATATATATATATATATATATATATATATATATATATATATATATATAGTTAGATATGGTGGCGCTCCGCAGTTTCGTATTTTGCATACGGTTAGATTTTTAAAGAAAAAGAATTACCCAGGTTTTCCTCACTGGTTGTCCTGGCTATTTAAAAAAGACCTTGTATATCTTAGGTATTGTTAAATGAACTTTGAATTCCCATTATTTTGATGTATGATTGATGGGTGCAATTTGGGTTATAGAGTATACAGCTTGGTCTTACATAAGATATGCACCTCTCAAAAAACTGCTAGCTCCGCTTGGTCATTTTCACTTCCTGGACTTCAAAGGTAAATAAAAGAAAAAGAGCTGATTACTGTTTTTACTTTTTATATACTTTGTAATTCATTCATTGTACTTTCAGAGGCTGGTATTGCCTACTCTGGCAATATTTGTTTCCCTATTTTAATAACTGCTGAAAATGGTGTACTTTGAACTAATTCAGGCTGATTTTTCAAGTACTTTAGAGCAGCCATTTCTGTCTGCTGTGTGCTTAGATCATGTCCAGTTTCCACAAGTACAATATGTAAAGAAATTTGAGTCACAGTACATGAAAGTAGCATAGAGGTATGCCAACATTCTCTCCATTGTGCATGTTGCAAATGCAAACAACTTCATCTTACACCTGTCACTCTCTCAGAAGCACATATTATCTGTAGAGCGCCCCTATATAATAATAATACATTTATTTACAGCAATCTTGGGCGCAACTGCAGTCACTTACTGGTCAACCAGAAAAATCTGCTAGGCAAAACAGATTTGTAAAGCTGGTTGCCCAGGAACAACCATGGATTTTCTAAATGTTTCTACCCCTGTGAACTGTAGGAAAAAAAACTACATTTTCTAAGAAAATCTTTCATCGGCATGAAATAAATCACATGCATGAAAAATCCATAAATATTAATCTTCATTTAATTTTGATCTTACTGGGGTTTGAAATAGTATTTACTTTCCATTACAACTTAAGTGTTATTTTAAAATTTGTTCACTGACAAAATATAAAGTCTTGGTCAATTTAAGTTTTACTAGGACAACAATTTTACAAATACACCTCTCCCTTGATAACTCGCAAACCCGCTTATAACACAGGGTCAGGCGTGGATCCCAGCTGTCACAGTAGTGTGTCGGGTCAACTCATTTTAAATGACAAATCGAAACTTGTAAATATTTTTATGTAGGTAATATAATTAAAGTATCTAATATAATCAGTGGTTTATCCTACTAATTCACAGATGTGATCAGTGATAGAAAGGGAAGCAAGCAAAAGGAGTATTGAGTGCATGGAAAGCTTTATTTCTAAGATACGGTTCATTATGGAGAAGCAAGTTCCAAAGTTTGTAATGAGCTTAAAATTCCTGAATTGATTCTCCGAGGTTTGATTATCAATTAACAGAAATTTCACTATTACTTGCAATGAAATCATGGCATCAGTATTTTACTAACAGAACAATTTTTGTAAAAAATAAAGTTTTGATGTTGACGGTTTTTGTTTCACGAATTAAAAGTCCCTAGTATTTAAAAAAAGGATATCGTGTTTTGTTATGAATCATTAATAATACTCAAATATGGCATCATTCACTTGCAAAAGCAGTGACATAATACACAATGTTTTCGCAGGTATGCATGATGTGTGTTGAAACCTCATGGAGTAATGTTTTTAATGATCTTTCATGTGATGGTTATCTTGAAAATAAATTTAATTATACAGAAAAGCAAACAACTTCATTGGAAAAAGCGTTTTATTGACAGTTATTCCCAACACGATTATAAAATGAGTATTAAACCATTGAACAGTCCCACCACCACCACCACCATCTTCTCCTTGTCGATGTCCAGCCAGGATGGCATCCCCTTCTTAATTTTTCAAAGGTTCCTCAGTAACTCGTGCCCTCGCTTATACTGCAGTCTGTGTTTTTGAACCTCATTGTGCACGAGTTATCAAGGGAGAGGTGTATGGAAGATACAAGTAGTTTTTTTGAGCAAAATCCAGGAAGAAAAATTTCTCCTGAAAGAAATATATAGTAAATCATGTGTAAGGAAGTAAATAATTAATTCATCAATTACACCAGTAAAGTATTAGTTGCAGGAAAGCAGATAATGATGCATCCTGAAGATAATGAACGAGGCCTAGTTTTATCATTTGACTGTTAAAATTGTTCCTTTGTTTCAAGTTTTGTAGATTTTCTGAATAATGAATACAATAAAAGAATTAAAGTTTTATTTTAATTTATTTAGGTAAATTACAGACAAAATTGCATTTAATTCTCAATTTTACATTCTCTATAACATGTACAAACAAGAATTGATTATCAGTAGGAGTTATTCACTCAATAGTCCTGACATTTTCTGATTTGTCCTGAATTTTGGACAAGCTTTGGGACATTTGCCCTGAGCCAAGTCAGAACCACCTAAAATACTGCTTTCTGTTGACAAAGCTATTATAAGCTCTCGTTTATATGGCCCTTTGTAACTCATTTCAACAAATTACCAAATTTCTGGGTAGCACATGCTGTATTTAAAGAAAATCTTAAAAGTCGGAATAGAATTTATTTTTCTTGTATTTCCAGTTAGTGTTTAGTTTTCCCCTACTTCATTTGGTAAGTCATTCCAGTTGTTGACAACATATAATGCAAAACTACTTTCTGATATCAAATCTACATAATTTATTTAGTAACTTCACAGTTTGACTTCTAGTTCTTTGGTTTTGATTTTTTTAGAAGTGTTTCACACTTTGTGCTGTCGAAGTTGTTTATGATCCTGAAAACCTTAAATAACTCCGTTATACTCCTTATGTATTCCCTAATTTCTGTCATCTTTCACTATAGTTTAGCTACCGTATATACTCGTGTATAATCCGGGTCGAAATGCAAACAACATAGACCCTGATCTGCCATCGCTTTATGTGCCGGCAGATCAGGGTCTTTTTTGTTTGTTCTACTGATTAGTCCTTACAAACTGCATAGATCCAGATCTGCACTTAAGCACTTATGTGATGAGAGAGAGAGAGAGAAAGAATGTAATTATGAGAGCATCAGTGTCTGTGTGTGTAAGAGTGCAAAAAATTAAGAAAGCTGTTTGGTTTTTTTTAAACGTATTTAATGAAAAATTATTTGAATAATATATGTTCCTTCTGAAAAGCACATCCTGTCACATGAATAAATACATTTGTTCCACATAGAAATACTGTCCTCATTACAAGAAACATCTGAGGAATGAGATACTTTTAAATTATAATTATGAATGATACCCTGTGGAGCATTGTCTGTGGTTTTTTTTTACGTCTTTCTTTAACTAATGTGGCTTGTGTTAATGACTCCATTTCCTGTGCTGTAGCCAAATAATGCTCATGCTTAGCAGTTGCAGAGTTTTTAATCTCTGTATAAGATCTAAAACTTCAGGGTATGTCATTGAGTGCATCTGACTTTTAGAATACTGCTTTGTTGCTCACCATCAGCAAAAGCGAGGCCACATGCCTGGTTAATAAAGCCCTGATATTTAATTAAAAAAACAAGTAAACAATGTTCTATTGATCATGTATACAAACAGCATCAATCACAATTAGATATTAAGCATATCAACATAGCCTTTTTATAAATGGCTTACCTACAATCATTTAATTATTAACAAGTCGCCTTAAAAGCTGGCTCTTTTGTATTGTGCAAAGACTTCAGATTAGCCTGTTGTCAGCCACAATCTGTGTTGGCGCGCATGTTAAGTATTGTTTTTAACCTCGCATGTTCTTGGGACATTTTCGGATCTTTTTCTCACATCAACCCACTACAGTTCTTGCTAACCATAAATAATCTGTTCCAGCATGTGTCAGGAATTTAGAAGCTAAAATATATTTCCAAGTTTGAATTGAGTTTCGGTTTTATGGGGGGGGGTTAAAGCGTAAAATTGAAATTTGTGATCGAAATTTGTTTCAGTATTCGGAGTTGAGGGGTTTCATTTTACAGGGAAAATAATGACGATATTAAAGAAGGCAAAATTCAAGACAAAAGAAAATTTGGTCTTGATGGGATTCCAGTATACTGAGGTTTCAGTTTTGGGGAGTTTCACTATATATATATATATATATATATATATATATATATATATATATATATATATATATATATATATATATATATATATTACAGAATTTAACTGACTTTGACAGAAAGTGTCCTGGCACTGAGACCTTTCAATATTGGACAAATGATGCTGATGTGCCATCAAATATGGATGAAGATATAAAAACTTGAGATACCTTGAAACAAATATTTTCCTTACATATGCAACGAACAGCATTGGAAGAAATATCTGCAGTAAGCATCCTACTGACTGTTGCATTTAGTTATTATGCCAGTTGAGTGATCTCGGGCCCAATTGGGCTTCTTATTTGCATTAGCAACATATTTATGTTCTTTTTTTTGTTGATAGATTTTGCCAATGAGCAGTGAAGATTCCAAAAGGGGTAGCAGAAAGCGCCCCAAGTCATACTACCTGAAGTGTGCCAGAGCAGGGGAGGGTAAAAGAAGGAAACTTGAAAACAAATTGGAGCCTGGAATTCGTGGGTTTCTGGTGACATGCAACTCACATGAGAAGGAGGCAGTGAGAGAAACATACAATATACTTAATGAATATGCGGATGAACTTTATGGTGTAGAACAGGTACTTTTCTTTTATTTCTATATACAGTAAAACCTCTCAAGACTGAAATCCCTTATGGGAAAAATAAGATTTTCAATTTTGAGCAGTTTTTAATTTACTGTTTCATTCAAGAATGAGATCGGATCAGATGTCACATACAGTCAAACCATCCCTAACAGTCACTTTTATTTCACTTTTTTCTGGTCGTTCTCATTTCCCTTTGTGGAATTTCCTCCATAAATGTCATGTATTAAAAAGTCACCTGTTTTCCACTGTCAGTGGTCATGTGTTTCCTAACTAAACAATGGTTTCATACTGCTTGAAGCAGTCACTCTGTCACATAAGCAGTTACTTCAGTCTGTCCATGTAACCTTGAATTGGCTAATCTCATTGTTATTTTAAGAATTTGAATTAAGCCAAAATATTGCTTAGAAAATTCGTTGTTGTGAATAAATATTCTACATAAATTGGCAGTCTTATAGCCACACCTCCACTGCCCACCCTTTTTGTGTGTATGTCTGTTGGTGGGGTTCATGACCATGCTTAATGTTTTCATCTGAAAAGTTAATAGAGAACTAAGTTTACTATGAATTTGATTTAGTTTATCAAATTTGACCTATTCAGCAATTTATGTCAGTGTTTACTGCATGATAATAGTTCAGCGATTATGATCAAGGCAAGCTCTTCTGCGTATTGTTTATAATACGAAAAATGAAATTCAGCTATCAATCACTGCTTATTTCTGTTGGATAGGTGCATTGTAATTATTGTAAGTAAAACAAAATGCTAAAGCATTATAATAGTGTTGAAAAGTCTGCATAAAATGCATTGTGGTCTGAGAAAAAATGAAGAGATCGTGATAATGTACATACCAGATCATTTAAATATCCATCCATGTTTGAGATGAAAATGTTAATAGTGTTATGTATGATGTTTATATAATATTATAAATATTTCAGGAAATTATACATTTTTCTTGACTTTAATATTTGCTCAAACCTTAATGTTATGTATCAGGAAAACATGTTAGCTATTGTCCTTGAATTAGGTTGTTTACTTAGTATTTGAGTTCAAGGATGGTTTTGGTAAACAAGTTGTTGATTCAGTTTGAGGTCAGGGTTAATTTTGTTTATCGAAAAAACTATAATTTCCTTTAGAATTATGTGTTAAAAGTCACATACACCATATAATTTTCTAGAACATTCTGTCGTGTGACTTATCTTTATATATACCATGTTTAGTGGACAGTTTTCAGTTTCAACCTTACCATCAGTCTTTAAAGAGTCATTACAGTTGTGACAAATCATTCCAAATTCAGAGAGAGGAATTATTTTAAATATTCATTGGATTATAAAAGTGCTCATAGACTTTTGGATTTTTGAATTTTTAATTGATGATTTTGGGATTTATGTGAACTTATTCAAAGATATTCTGGAGTACTTCATTTTGGCACATCAGCACATTAAAGACTAGTGGCACATCAGGACATTAAATACTATTGTCACATCAGAATGTTCAAGGATACTTTAATTCACTCGGAACATTCTATTTTTAGGACTTGTGATTAGGACACTTAGGATTATTGAATTATTTGGATTTTAATTCACATTACTGTAAGTGTCTTTTGATTTTCATTTTAATTATCTAGAAATAAATTCCTTGTTGATTTTTACTTGATATGTTGGTTTCACTTTCTGTTACATTTTTCTTAGACATAGAGTCATAACAATAGGCATTTAATAAATGGTTTACTCTTGTAATCTAATAATAGATAATGGAAACATTACAGTCACTATTTCATGTCAGATGTTCGTTTGGTCCAAAATTTTCAAGGAATACCATGCCAATTTTGCAAGAACACAGAACTGAGAGTTTAAACTCATCCACATCTGATAGTCGTGCTGGGACCAGTGTTTCAACTTGAAAGGCTTCACGAGTCTGTGAACAGTGGTGATCTGTCAATCATTGGATTGACACTTTCAATATTTGGCTTAGGTCTGTTACTTCTTCAGTATACAAGCAGCTGAGCTAGCTGCCTCCTTATTGTATATATAAGCACACAAAAAAAATGCACGACTAATTGATGGAGGAGAAGCTTGAAGAAATCTATGAAATAACCCCTTTCCACCAGAATTTCAGAAAAATTATGAATTTACTCGGTGAATTCATTGAAAGGAAATCATGCCAATTGCCTGAAAAATGTCCACAAAGAGTAATTTACAAAAGCTCTGAAAATTTAAGAATATATAGATTGAAGATTGGTTTAGAATAAAAAATTGATTAATAGTAACAACAACAAAAACAGCAATAATAATAATAACAATAATGATGGGATTTGGTGTATGATATATTTGTTTAGAAACCAAGTTTGGTAGTTGAACCCCCATTCAGAGGTCACCTGTATTAAGAGGCTAGTTGGGCCTATTCCCATAGGTGGCTGTTTAAGACAGATTTGACTGTACAAGTAAATTTATTTGTACATTTTTGGACAAATTATCAATAGTCAGTACATTTTTTAAATAGATATATGTGATAAATATGACTTTATTTCATCTATATGTGTTCTATGTTGGATTGTATCTACTCTGCATTTTGGGCAGAAAATTTCAATTTTTTTTTTTAAAACTTCTCAGAGTATAGGGGTTTCAGTTTAAAGTTTGTTATCCCCTCACCAACAAATTTGGGTGGGGATATCAACAGAGTTGGGTGAGGATATAGCATTTTACCAGTTCGATCATGTTTATATTCATTTGTTATTTCATTTGTTCATTACCCGCACAATATTTCGCAACCCCTTCAATATATTGGACGCTGTTTCACCTTCACTTATGAAAATTAGTTTATGAATGCATCTCACAGCCATTTCTTTTCTTTTTTTTTTTTTTTTTGTTGTTGCTGTTTATCACATCCTCAATATTTTAGCACTAGTATAAATTTCTATAGATGAACTGTTCTGTGTACATTGTAACAATATTACCAGCTCATGTAGCTATTTCTATATCTGGGGATTGGTAAATTGTTCCTGTTCTTGAGCACGCATTTAAGTACCAATGAAACTGAAATCTCTTGTGAAACCACCAAAAGTGATACTTACAAAAAATAAATCAGTTCAATGCAATCGATTGTTAGACTATTAGAACTGTATCATGAAATTTAAATAAATTGATCATACATCTATGTATAAATTATGCCATGTTATTTCCTGTAAGTTTTGTTTATATCCCATGTTCTGTTTTCAGATGGGTGCAGATGAGTCTGGGTCAGACACAAATGCAAATAGCGATAATGATGCAGGAAGTGATGAAGACATGGAAAAGAGCTTAGAGAGAGAGGTCCATCAGATGAAGGAGCAACAGAAGAACCCAGGAAAAAGGAGGTTCCAAAATATCATCACAAAAGCAAAAAACTGTATCTTTATTAAAACTCAACTTGAGGACCCATGCTTGGTAGCTCACACAATTTTATCTGATCTGGCCAAGAAGAAAGTTCAAAAGACACGGTATGCCCTTAGGCTTTTGCCAATCGCAGGAACATGTAAAGCATATTTAAAAGACATTGAGACTTTTTCAAGGGATTTTTTGGAAAAAGCTTTTGGAACTCCTTTCGGTGTGGGGCTTACTTACACAAATGTGGTGAAGATAAGGAATAATAACAGTGTCGGTCGTACAAGTATTTTACCAATGCTTGGAAAAATTATCAAGGAGATGAATCCATTACATCGTCTTAACCATGATAATCCTGATCTTGTTGTGCTTGTGGAGGTGATAGGCTCTGTCTGCTGCATGAGTGTTGTTAGGGACTATTTTCTTCTGCGGAAGTATAACTTACATGAGGTAACTAAGGTCCTTAATAAGAACGAAGCTGTAGAAGAAGTTATTGATAGTAAACCTCAGAAAAATGAAAATAAGGATCAGATATATGAAAATATGAATGAAAGTAAAACAGTCCATGGCAAGACAGTAAAAAATGACTCTCAAATTGAAGCAAATGAAAGCACAGATGGAACATTGGAAAGCAGTACTTCACTGCAAGTTGAAGACACTGATTTCACATGCGGGATATTAGAGAAAGAATCTCAAAAAGAGGATAACTGTCATCAACAAAAGGATGATATTGCACAGGATACAGTTACAGCACCTGCAAAAGAAGAGACATCAGGAAATGGAACTTGTGTCGAAAAAGACACATCGACAGCTAACCAAACATAAGGCAAAAGGACCCAGAGAATCTGTATCAAATAAAGAAAGCACAGTATCAGAAAATCCTCAATTGTATGAAGAAATTCTTGCATCTTTCCACAATAAAAAAGATGACATCTGGCAAAGATAAAAAAATGTAAATTGCCTGTATCCTGTAATTCAATTTGCAGTAAAGTTGCTTTGCTTATATTGTCAGACTTGTTGTATTGTTACATATCCAGCATACAGTTATTAGGGAAGTAAATTATAAAATATTACCATCAAATGAATTTAAATAAGGTTGAAGATTTGTTTTAATTCAGCTTGATCATAATACTCAGCATGTCATGTAGTTAATACTTTTGCATAGCATCGGGGGGGGGGGGGGTTTCTATGCGGATCATGTTTACCTGGTATTACTCAGACTTGAGGTATTAACACATGTTTACAAGGTATTACTCAGCATGTCATATAGTTAATACTTTTGACTACTGTTGAAAACAAAAACTTGCAGAGATATTAAGATTTTGAGCATTTGGGATTGATTGTGATCTCTTGTTTTTTCTATTTGAGGCCATTAAGTTTGCTTTCTGTTTTATATAATGACAGGGCTGAGCAAATCCCATAGCCCAACATCCCGGACTATTCATTTTTTAAGTCAGGTAAGTAACATTTTCCAAGTCGCTAGTCCGGGACAAGTGCTTTTTTAAAAACGTCGGGCAAGTCCTTATCTTCGTGATTTAATCACAATATCTACCTTTATTTGGCCAATCATGCCCTCCGGGCATACTGAATACTTGATTCTACCCCTCTTCATGTATACATTTACATTTTGTATAACACATAAATGTGGTCAGTGATAATTTTCGCATATGCGCACGTTCTGTTACCGCTTGACTGCACATTGAGCTAAGCGACCAAATTATCGGCAAATCAAAACATGTCAAACAAAAGAAAGCCAGTATGATCAATTAGCAGTGTTTTAAGCGACTTTGTTGCATTGTGTTTACTCAAGCCAGATCTTTACGAGCGGCTCACTATGATTTTAATCCAGCGAGTCAGTGTAATTAAATTAATGAAAGGTACTTTACCGACATCAGTGTTGGTTTCCTTTATGAACTGATTAAATGACAGTAATGATTCTTTAATTTTTAATTGATTATACAGATGATTAACTTGCACGTGGGATATTGCGATTGAAGCGAAACAATTACGCTAATTAATGAGCTGTCTCTGTTCGTATTTAAAAGAGAAAATGTATGTTATGATCACTTTAGAAGTAGTTGTCAAGCAACTGATAGCTGATAGTTACTCTGTGGATAAAATGAGTTTGCTGAATTATTTTCGCAAGGAAGATAATAAGGGCGATTCGGAAAAAGACATTTTTTTTAAAGTGGATGGATAAAACGTAAGGCTGCTACTGAATGTGCGGTAGCTATTTCTCCAAAGAGACATAAGCAGAACCTTTGAGATGCTTTAGAGCATTTGACTACAGGCACTTTTCTCATGAGAGGGCAGCTCTGTTGAAATATGGGAGGGAAGACTTGCAGGTTCTTCTTAATCATCTTCAGGGCTGAGCAAATCCCATAGCCAGACGTCCCGGACTATTCATTTTTGAAGTCGGGCAAGTAAAATTTTCCAAGTCGCTGGTCCGGGACTAGTGGATGAAAAAAAAATGTGCTCAACCCTGAATGGAGAACTTTTTTTCTCTTTGAAATATTGATCCATACTTTTATTGACTCTTCAGAGCTCATGTAAAGTTCCTTGTTCTTCCTAAGCAAAAGAAAATCATTTTCCTGCAAAATAGGAGTGAATGCTTTGAAATTTCTTTATTATGTTCCATAATGCAGAATTTAAACATGGTAATTTTTGAAAGAAGTGTATGGGATGTTTGTTTGTTTTTTTCTGGATGTGGTGATTGATTTTAATTGCAGCTGTAATAGAAATGTTTTACAATTTTTTGAACATACCATATATACTCGCGTATTAGACGATACCAGCTGCAAACTGCATAGACCCAGATCTGCTGTCGCATAATGCTGTGGCAGATCTGGGTCTATGCAGTTTGTAAGGACTAATCAGTGGAACAAACAACATAGACCCTAGATCTGCCAGCGCATTATGCAATGGCATATCAGGGTCTATGTTGTTTGCATTTGGATCTGGATTATACGTTAGTATATACGGTATATTTGATCTATTCTTGACTTAATTAATGGTCAGACACACAAGCAACCAATGATCTTGCAGTTTTGGTCCTCACAGAGGTAGGACAAGATAGCAGTTTTTTTGTTTGTTTTTTTTAAATTAAAAATCTTATGTGGTATTATTTATGATGAGCAAAATGATAATTTAATTAGCAACTGTTGAATGAGCCAAGTGTCATAAATTTTTATGTCATGATTTCTGAGGAAATGTTTCCATCCAGTTTCATGCTGACCAATTATTCTTCTATGGAAACAGGACCACAATGGCACATTCTCGTGCATTGTGACCAATGGATAATGTATCTTATGTGTTAAAATAGATGTAAAATGAAAAAAGTCCAGGCTGAGATGGATTCACTACCGAGTGCTATAAATTTTTATGGGAAGGATCTAGTGGGGGGGGTGGGGGGGTGGCAATGCTATGCAGATCAGTAAACTATGGATATACTGTTTTAAAAAAAACATTCAGATTTTCAGACTCGTAGTATTAACACATGCTTACCAGATATTAGCACATGTTTACCAAAGGAAGTAACAGATGATGAAAAAAAAGATGGAAATTACATTGAAAATTGGAGACCAATATCTCTTTCAAATGTTTGACCATAATATTGCAGATATGATTCAAAAGGTCTTTATTAGTGATACCCAGAAAGGGAGTATAAAGGGTAGATTCATTGGTGAAGTTTTTTGGCTATTATATGATATCATGCATCTGTTAGACAACAAAAATAGATATGGTTTATCATTACTAATAGACTTTGAAAAACCTTGGACTTAATTGAATGGTACTTTTGGAAAAAGCTTTACAATCTTTTAACTTTGATTCTGTTCGAAAGTGGTTCAGATTGTTTTGTAATAACTTGGAAAGTTGTGTTATAATTTACAGGCATATGTCATCTTTCTTTTGACTTGAAAGAGGCTGCCATCAAGGAGATCCCCAACTATCTTGTTTGTTTAACATAGGTGTTGAGATTTTAGCAATGAATTTAAAGCAAAAAGTGGCTGTATGGGGGCCGAACTTTGATGTCAGTAAATATAAATTGGGTTATTATGATGTTAATGCTTTTATTCTTCTTGATGGAATTGTATGATCTTTTAATGTTACTATAAATCCCTTGAAAGATTTTTAAATTCTTCTTAATGGAATTGTATGATCTTTTAAAGTTACTATAAATCCCTTGAAAGATTTTTTAATTCTTCTTGATGGAATTGTATGATCTTTTAAAGTTACTATAAATCCCTTGAAAGATTTTTTTATTATCTGGACTTAAAAGTAACATAACAACAACAAAGGCTATTTGGATTGGAAACATTATATTTTCCGATGAAAGATTTTGTCCTGATATGGACTTAAATTGGTCTTTTTCTAACTTTATACTCCTTGGCAATGATTTTGGTTTAGATTTTCAAAAAAGGAGGAAATTAATTATAGAAAAAAAATTAATGACTGCACAAAATATTGGCAAGCTGGAGTCAAACAAATCATTGACAGTTGGTAAAATACTTGTTGTAAAAACTCTTGTTTTGCCCATATTCATGCATCTTTTTTTCATCACTTCCAATTACAACTGCAACATTAGAAGTATAACTAAATGGTATTTTATTTAATTTGTATTTGGGTCAGTAAAGCAGAGAGAATTAAACATGGCAACCTAAAAGCTCCTGTGAATGAGGAGGGCTAATTTTGATTTTGTTTATTTTATGTTTATTTTTGCTAAATATTATATTTACATTTGCAGATTCAGTAGGCAAAATCCTTCCATTTATGCTCTAAAAAAATAGGTAACAGGGTTCACGCTACCAGGCGAAGTGGTAAAATGTCAACTTTGCATTCTTCTATTAGGAAAGCGAAAATGACTTAGCCCTGTCATTTTGTTTTAGATCTACACCAAGTGACAGTAGTTTGTGGCTTTTGAGATGCTACCCCAACCCAGCCGAGTAGTTAGTGTTAAGCCCTAGGCGAAATGGATTGCATGTTTCCTTAGCAGATGTTCATATCAATTGCGCAGACAAAACAAACTCTTGGACATTGACAGGCATGTGTTTTAATAGCTGACTGACCATGAACTTTATCCCCACGCAAGATATCTATGCCTGATTTCCACAAGTTATCATTTGATGACAAAAACTTAGCAACTCGTTTCGAAACTAAATCATCTATATGTAAATAGCAATTTATGTTTTAAGAATAGAATCAACGAAAGCACTTTCTAAATGCATATTTTGACAATTTTAACTACCATGCTTGCATTATTTTCTTCATAAAATCAGTTTGAAACCGTAAGTGAACCTGCTAAGGGGTAATAATGGCAGGCATTGCTGTGTCTTGGAAGTACATCTTCATTAGACTTTTTTTCTTAATTCATTGGGCACATAAATTAAGGAAATTATATAGTTCGTAGAAAGCAAAGTAACTATTTTGTGTAAAAAGATTTAGCTTAAAAATAACAATTTGTTGGTCAGAAACATATGGGACAATGATATGTTGTGGAATGGACGATAAGCACTGTAACTTAAGGTCAAGGTTGTTTTCTTACATCACTCATTTTATTTTGAAAATACGAGATAAAGTAGCAATGAAAAAATATCCAACTAATACACTACATTATTACAAGTATGTAGACAAATATTAAAACCATAAATTTTCAATCCTATTTAGGGATTGTTGCAACAAAGCTAGAAAGTGAGTGGTCATATGAAGAAAATCAGTGTTTCTAAAAATAGATGCATCTACATGGCATGTGTTGCGCCATATTTTAATATTTGTGTATAGCTGTGTGCCGGTTTAATTTATGTTTCATTTCATTGTTTAACATAGATTGCATCACTGTAATTATAAATGGGTATAAATAGTTAATCAACTGCCACTAGAACAAGCAATTTAATTTTTATACTTTTAAAAACTTCAGCAAAATATTAAAGTCAAAAGATTCACATTTGCTTTAGAATCAACTACATCAAAATGCAGTTGTAATGTTGAGATTACTCATCAGTGACCATTGTGGTTTGAATGGATGAACACTATAATGTTGAAGACACATGTACATGTGCTCATGTGTGTGTTATAGGGGTTGTTTCAAACTTTTAGATCTGTTTTTGACTGCCATTTTCTAGTGAAGAAACTACAAAATAATTAATTTGTTTTTTAAGTGGCAGTTGCTCAAGTATTTTTACCTATTTTTAATTACAATACTGTAATCTAGGTGCTCCTGTCAGTTAATTAATTACAATGTATAGTTTCTGCTATGCTTTTTTGAAGTCATATGACCAAAATACATTGCATATTTCTCTCCATCTTAACATACACACTTTCAAGTATGAATACACTGCATGAGTGTGATACATTAATACACTTACAAAATGTGTTTATAATACATATAACATAGAGAATTTTCTCCTTGCAAACAAGTATCATTTAAAACCAATGTAAAATGCAAATATGCATATTAAGAAATGCAGGACAGACACAGTCCAAATAAGAGAACCAGAGCACACTCTCACACACACACACACACACACATATATATATATATATATATATTATATATATATTTATATATATATATATATTGCATTTCTTGCTTTGCTGCCACTTCCTGTTCTGCTCTCACTTCTCCCTATTCTGTTCAAAAGGAGAAGTCACTTCTCCCTAAATTTCAAGTCTAGTTTGACCGCTGGTTAAAAAATATAAAAGCATTGGAAAAAACACTGCAAGATTAAGTTAAAAAAAAGGAGTGATTTCTTCAAAAATGGGCCTCAATTATGATTAGATAATTTGTGTAAGAAATGCTTTTTCATCTTATTGCTTTTTTTGGGGTCTGTTTTTTTGGAAAACAGGAAGAAAGCACTGTGATATTTCAAAAGTTTATATCACCACTTTAATATTAGTAATAGCTTACTCTGTTGCTATTGCTTAACTAATCTATTTCCATGATGGAAAATACCCGACCATATGATGAGAATTCATCTTCCCAGAGGGTTGACAAGAAAGTTCTAGTGAATAGAACCCCCTGTCTGAACCCCACAGTCGCACATGTGTAACCCACAATTCCTCATTCTTTTTCCGGTCATCATCTTGATGAAGAAAGTTCAAATTATCACTTAATGAAATTGCCTTTGCTGACGAGTCCACATAGCAATTTATGCTCTTTCCTCAAGTTTATCGTAAAGTACAGGTGGTATTTACCCATGACCATTCTTTTCCTTGTTTGGAAATATCAGCTCTTGAGATTTTTGGCAATTTTGATACCAAGAAACATCCTTTTGATAATCTTGGTTAGTAGGTTATTTCCCCTTCACAAATTGTTTTGTTGGGGGATTCATTATTGCCTTTTAAGAATTCTGTATTGTATTCTTAAGCTCAGGTAGGTAAATTACCTTTTTTCCCTATCCCTACCGCCAGCCAGTTGGTTTTTTTTTTGTTTGTTTTTAACTCGCGAAAGCATCAGAATTTAATTTCCCATCAATCTGATTGGTTGGCTATTTTAGCTGAGGAAAGCAGATCGCACACCAGTCTTTTCTTCTTATGTGTGTTTTATATTTGAACTCCGGTTCAATTTTAATTAATTTAGTATAGGAATTTATTCCTTTTTGTTATAATAATAATAAGTATTATTACCAAGTTGGTTTTTTGCTTATTATTCATATCCAGTACTCAATAAGTCTGGTTTACGTCACCTATATATATATATATATTAAATTCCTCAGTAGTATTACTGTCTTTTCGTATTAAAACTGGAGTGGTTTAGCCACACGCAAGGAGAGTTTCTGCTAAGGTTCATTTCCAACACAGTTACAACCATTATCTTGTTTTCAGAAACTATTTTTTTACAACGATGTCAACAAGAGATTGGGAGGTGTGTCCTGTTTGCTGTCTATGGTCTGATGAGGCTAGGGACCTCACCAAATGTAGAAGAACCTATAAGGGATGTAAGAAGGTCTCTTCTTCTTCCTCTGAATGTTCGGGTTTTTCTTTCTCTGAGTCCCTCAGGTCTCAGAGAGGGATTAGTCGGCTGGTGGGGAGTGAGTCGCGCCCTCCCGGAGGAAGGAGCAGCTCCCTCCCCAATCTCATAGGGCAGAGAGTGAGTCGCACCCTCCTGAAAGGGATGAGCAGCACCCTCTTTTGTCACATATGACAGAGTGAGTCGCACCCTCGCGAAAGGGAGGAGCAGAACCCTCTACTGCCCCACAGTTCGGTGTCAGTGGAAAGTGAGTCACTCCACAACCCACCACCCCACCCCCGTGAGGGGATAGCAGCACCCTTTCAGTCTGCATGGCCCATTGTCGGAGACAGGATCGTGCCACCCGGAAAGGGTTGAGCCTCAATCTAAGTCTACAGATCAGAGTCACCTGACCGGGTACAGGTCACCAGTCATCGGGCTACGAGTGTACCAGTTATTATCAGTCATTCAAGGCCCATCAGTATAGGGAGAGGGACCGGGTCGAGAATCCCCTCTCTCAGGACTACCGTTCAGTCCATCTTGGGATTTGGATTCGTTTTACCGACGTAGGACTAGGGAAGGGGATAACATCGGCATCACCCCTTTTCTATGATTCCTTTAAACCATTACAGGATGTGGGGCCTTCCACTGCATGGCAGTGATTGGATGGCTCCCTGCATACAGCCATGGTCTTTGGGGCCTTGGTTCCACGTGTGGAGTCACAGGTCAAGGTCCCTCTTACTCCCAGTCTCCCCAGCCTAAAAAACAGACACTGGGTCACATAGTCCTGCTTCCCAGGTTTGAGTGCAGGATGAGCATGTCCTTTCCGTCTTCGTGGATTCTCATGAGTTTGATACGAAACCGATAGGGTGGCACCCCCTGCATTCGGGTCTCCCAAACCGTCGGTTAAGGCGGTAGAGGAGGAAGAGATCTGGTTGTTTGACAAACGGTTAATGAGGTTTACCATCTATTGCCCAATGATCCGTGTCACAAGCCCTCAGGCTCAGAGGACGCTAAGATTCTATCCAGCTTAGAGAAACTCTCTGGATCTGCCTCTTAACCAGATCTCTTGTTGCTTCCTCACTCGGCTATGGTAAAGGAGGACTCGATCCCTCTCCTGCACCGCGTCCCTTTTCCGTGGGTTCCCATAGGTGCCACACTAAACCTTTTTTCAGAGGCGTGGTCCTGCACAGAGGTCGATGACTGGTTACTATCTATCATAAAGAGACGATACCGTTTTCGTTTTCGAGATCTTCCTCCTCTAGTTAGGACCCACATGTTCTTCCACCAGTCGAATCTGGTGCGGTTATAGGAAGAGGTACACTCCCTTATCCAGAAGGGTGCAGTGGAGAGGGTGTTCAATGACCATTCTCCGTCTTTCAACTCTCGGGTTTTCATGGTACCCAAGAAAGGGGGAAAGTTTCGTCTTATTACACTCGTCTACAATTTTTTCGAAGCCGTCTGCTTCAGATATAAAATGTGCTTTTTGTTAGGGATTTTGATGTGCTGAATTCAGATATGACAATTAAAACAACTGATTGGCTACTGCTTCCAAGATATTTTAGTTTTTACATTTTATGTCTATGTATATTGTGTACATAGTAGAGTTTTAATCATAAATTGTAAACCTAGGTCTTTTCATTTGTTTATGGTTGCTTTACATGATAATATTTCACCTGTCCTGTTTATGTAACACTTTAAAAAAACAGCAAAAGGGTTATATAAATAAAAAATATATTGAAACAAAAGTAAAAAAAGACTATTATGTATATATAAAACTATTATGTATATATAAGTACATAGTTTAGTCCTTATTCAGTGTCTACTCGGCACTTCTTGGCTTGTCTCTTGTATTCATTAAATGGAGCATCTCTTGTCACTGTCCAGCAATAGTCTGCAAGCATTGATGGGCTCCATTTGCCCTGATAGCATTTCTCCATTGTTGCAATGTCCTGGTGAAATCGCTCGCCGTGCTTGTCGCTCACTGCTCCGCAGTTCGGTGGAAAAAAATCTAGATGAGAGTGCAAAAAATGTATCTTTAGTGACATGTTGCAACCAAGGCTTTTGTATGCCTTGAGGAGGTTTTCCACCAACTCCATGTAGTTGTCTGCCTTGTTGTTTCCGAGAAAATTTGTTGCCACTAACTGGAAGGCTTTCCATGCCGTCTTTTCCTTGCCACACAGTGCACGGTGAAATGCATCATCTCGAAGAAGTTCACGAATCTGAGGACCAACAAAGACACCTTCCTTTATCTTAGCTTCACTTAACCTTGGAAATTTTCCACGGAGGTACTTGAAAGCTGCTTGTGTTTTGTCCATGGCCTTGACAAAGTTCTTCATCAGACCCAGCTTGGTGTGCAAGGGTGGTAACAAAATCTTCCTTGATTCAACAAGTGGTGGATGCTGAACACTTTTCATCCCAGGCTCCAATGACTGTCTTAGTCTCTCTTGATGTAGTGGGAGTCTTTCGCACGACTATCCCATTCGCAGAGAAAACAGCAGTACTTTGTGTATCCAGTCTGCAGACCAAGCAAGAGGGCAAGAACCTTGAAATCGCCACAAAGCTGCCACTGATGTTGGTCATAGTTTATGCACCTCAAAAGTTGTTGCACGTTTTCATAGGTTTCCTTAATGTGGACTGCATGACCAACTGGAAAAACACTGCTATTATGCAGCAAAACAGCTTTAAGACTTGTCTTCGATGGATCAATGAACAGTCTACACTCATCTGGATCATGAACGATGTTGAGGGCTGCCATCACACTATCAATGTTGTTGCAGGTTACAAGGTCACCTTCCATGAAGAAGAATGGGACAAGATCCTTTTGACGGTCACGGAACATGGAAACCCTAACATCACCTGCCAAGAGATTTCACTGCTGTAGTCTGGAGCCCAACAGCTCTGCCTTACTCTTGGGTAGTTCCAAATCCCTGACAAGGTCATTCAGTTCACCTTGTGTTATGAGGTGTGGTTCAGAGGAGGAGGATGGGAGAAAATATGGGTCATGTGACATTGATGGTTAAGGACTAGAAGTTTCATCCTCTTCCTCTTCCTCGCCCGACTCAAGTGAGAATGATTCTGGTGCATCAGGAACCGGCAGTCCTTCTCCATGGTGTACAGGGCGTATAGCTGACGGAATGTTTGGATAATGCACAGTCCACTTTTTCTTCTTTGACACACATTTCCCAATTGGAGGCACCATGCAGAAGTAACAATTGCTGATATGATATGTTGGCTCTCTCCAAATCATTGGCACTGCAAAAGGCATAGATTTCCTTTTCCTGTTCAACCACTGGCGAAGATTTGTTGCACAAGTGTTGCAGCATATGTGTGGGGCCCACATCTTGTCCTGATCTCCAGTTGTGCAGCCAAAATAAAGGTGATAGGCTTTCTTAACCATAGTGGTTATACTGCGCTTTTGTGATGCAAAAGTCACTTCACAACACACATAGCAGAAGTTATCTGCATTGTTCACACAAGTACGATGCATCTCTGCTCACTTTGGCTAAACAGAAATGTGTCCCTTTGCAAAATCAAACACTGACAAATAAGAGAGTACGACATTGTATGATTTGTAGAGCTGATATAGGGTAATTTATTCAGCAGAGTGATGTAAGCTTAGTTATGATTGCATCATCCATGACTTCTAGGAATAACATGATGCAATTCATATCATGTATGACGCAATACCAGCTTCAGATTGCATCATTCGTTGTTTTGCCTAAAAAGCAAGTACTGTCCAAACCCAGTCATAGATTTATTTATAGATCCAGTCAAAGATGTATTTTAGTCATTTCTGGTTTAAATTGAGATCCCTTCCCTTTATAACTCACTTATCCTCCGCCATTCCCAAGTCAAGGGTCGTATATACTGACCCAGTATAATATCCTTAAAACTAGAGCCAATCAACAATTGTAAGCATCATTTTCGTTCTCAGTGACCCAGAATTAGTAAAGTTTGACAACATTTATTGCGGTAGCATTTTGGCTGTAGATCAGTGTTATCGATCTTTCCTCTCTAAACAGAGTTCTGCAGGAGGAACCGTTCATGATGGAACCAGCAGCTTCAGGCAGGAATGCCATAAGGCCCGACCACTGGGCGGTCTCCACCAATCTTCAGGATGCGTATCTTCACATCCATAGCTTTCCTTCTCACAGGAAGTACCTCCAGTTTTGCTTGGACGAAGATGTCTTCCAAATTTGCGCTCTGCCGTTCGGTCTAGCCTCCACACCCAGAGCGTTTATCAGGGTCGTTGTAGTAGATGCAGCCCACTTAAGGTCACTGGGTATCCCAATCCTCCAATTCGACGATTGGTTGATCCACAATGGCGGGCTCGAGTCCCTCAGAAGCGACTTGTCTCGCTGCTGGTCTATACTGACCAGACTGGGTCTCGTACCCAACCTAGAGAAGTCGGAGCTTTCTCCATCTCAAGATTTCGTCTACGTGGGAATGAATTTCCTTACGAACAGGGGATTAGTCCGTGTCCCTCGGGACAGAGTAGACAAGATCCCAACCCTGTTGGAGACGCAGAGAGCCACGACGTTGTTGGCTCGTCTTTTTTCTTTCTTTGCTGGGGACCTTGAACTCCGCAGCGGACCTGGTCCAACTAGGCAGACTACACTTGCGTCCTCTCCAATTTCTCCTTCTGGCGAACTGGAACTGCACAGGGACCCTCAGAATGTTCGGATTTCTCTAGGTCAGGTCTTCCATCATCATTTGTCTTGGTGGATCAATCGGGACCGATTTCTGATACACGTCCCCAAACCCCACTCATATCTGTTCGCAGACGTGTCAGATTCAGGGTGGGGCGTTCATCTGGAGCCTAAGGGTCTGATTCTTCAGGGTTCGTGGTCCCGAGAAGAATCTACCCTCCACATAAACAATTTGGAAATAAGGGCAGTGTTCTTAGCCCTTCAGGGGTGCGTCGACAACATAAGGGGTCGCTGCGTGATGGTCTCCTCTGACAACACGTCGGTGGTGGCTTACCTCAACCGAAGAAGGGATTACCCTTCGAGTTCGCCACATTCCTGGCAAGAAGAATATTTTGGCGGACAGTCTGTCCAGAAAAGGACGGATAGTCATCACGGAATGGTCTCTGAACCAATCTGTAGCAGATTCCCTGTTCAGACTTTGGGTGACACCCTTGGTGGACTTGTTCGTCACGAGGCTAAACAACAAGCTCCTCTTTTACGTCTCCCCAGTCCCCGATCAGGGAGCCTGGGCAGTGGATGCTTTCAGCCTGAATTGGGATCATCTGTTCGCCTACGCCTTCCCACCCTTCAGGGTGATTCCACAAGCACTTCACAAAGTGAGAAACTCCACTGCTCAGCTCGTGTTGATGGTCCCTCTGTGGCCTCAACGATCGTGGTTCAATGATCTTCTCGATCTGCTGGTAGACCAATCAAGGACGTTACCCCCAGAGGAGGGCCCTTCTGTCGCAGCACTGGTTCTCTTCTGCACAACAACCCACATATTCTCCACCTTCACGCTTGGCTCATCTCACACGATCTCTCCGCCAGGAGAAGTTTTCGAGCAAAGTCGCGAAGTGAATCGTTCAATCCAGGAGGCGGTCTACGTCTAAGGTCTACGATGCCAAGTGGAGAATCTTTTGCGATTGGTGCTGTAGGAAACGTATCTATCCTAGCTGTCCCTCTTTGAGCGCAGTGGCTGATGTTCTTCTCTTCCTGTTTGAAGAGAGACAATTGTTATGTATGATGTTTATATAATATTATAAATATTTTAGGAAATTATAAATGTTATAAATGTTTCTTGACTTTAATATTTGCTTAAACCTTAATGTTAAGTATAATGTTGACATGTTTAGCTATTGTCCTTGAATTAGGTTGTTTTCTTAGTATTTGAGTTCAAGGACGGTTTTGGTAAACATGTTGATTCAATTTGAGGTCAAGGTTGATTTTGTTTACAGATAATACCAGAATTTCCTTTAGAGTTATGTGTCAAAAATCACACACACCATATTATTCACGAACATTGCGACCCAACTTTCTATATACCATGTTTAGTGGACAGTTTTTCAGTTTCGACCTTACCATCAGTCTTTTAAAGAGCTATTACAGTTGTGAAAAATCATTCCAAATTCAGAGACAGGAATTATTTAAAATATTCATTGGATTATAAAAGTGCTCATAGACTTTTGGATTTTGAATTGATGATTTTTGGATTTATGTGAACTTCTTCAAAGATATTCTGGAGTACTTCATTTTGGCACATCATCACATTAAACACTACTGGCACATCAGACATTAAAGACTATTGGCACATCAAGACATTCAAGGATACAGTGATTCATTCAGAACATTCTATATTTAGGACTTGTGATTAGGACACTTAGGAGTATTGGATTGTTTGGATTTTAATTCAGATTACTGTAAGTGTCTTTAGAATTTTCACTTTTATTATCAAGAAATAAATTGTTTGTTGATATTTACTTGATTTGTTGGTTTCACTTTCTTTCTGTTACATTATTCGTAGACCATAGAGTCGTAACACAATGCTCGGTTTCTACTATCAAGGGCTATATGGCAGCCCTATCTAACACTCTCAAATTTTCGAAGGGTCAGGCTATTGGTGCGGACTCTCACTTAGCAGACCTGATCAGGTATTTCGAATTGCAAAGGCCAGTGGCTCGCTCTCTGATGCCTAGGTGGAATCTCTCATGTGTCTTGTGGTCTCTTAATAAACCCCTCTATGAACCTTTAAGTGAGGCTTCTTTCGAGAACCTTACCCTCAAGACTGTTTTCTTGCTCTCCTTAACATCCGCGAGATGAAGGAGCGAGATTCATGCTCTATCCAAAGAGCAAGGCTGTTTGACATTCAATGGGAATTATGAGTCGGTTTCTCTCCTTTGCCAACCAGGGTTTTTTTAGCAAATAAAAAACAGCTTCCGTCGGTCGCTCCACCTCCGATTGAGATCGCCAGTCTCAGCCGTATCTGTGCTGGGGATGATCAAGATATACTTTTATGTCCAGTTAGAGCTTTACGTTTTTATTTAGCAACTTCTAAATGGAAAAGGAAGGGTAGGAAGCGTCTTTTCCTCCCCCTTAAGGGTTCAGC
Organism: Margaritifera margaritifera; assembly: GCA_029931535.1. NCBI lineage: Eukaryota > Metazoa > Mollusca > Bivalvia > Unionida > Margaritiferidae > Margaritifera > Margaritifera margaritifera. The sequence continues at coordinate 17,422,335 of JAQPZY010001698.1, read as the reverse complement.
TGATATTTCAGCTTCCACTGTTTTGAGGCGGATTACCACCTCAAGAGAGAGCTTACAAGTCCCTTGCCGAGAGGGATCTTTCTTTCATGAAAATTAAAACTCATGAGGTTCGAGCCATTGCTACCTCATAGACCTATTTAACTCATTCGTCTCTGGAGGATGTGATGAAACTGCGTATTTGGCGCTCTCACACGACCTTCTCCTCCTTTTACCTTCGCTCGTTGGCTCACCAAAGCGAAGGCATATTTTCTTTGGGTCCACTAGTTGTAGCTCAAAAAGTGACCCATGGGGATACCATCCGGCAGTAGTCAATGCCTCTACAGCGTGGGTGAATATTCCTTGTTATTTTCCTTAACCAGTTGTGAGATCATCAGCCTCCCACCAAACTGGCAAATTCAGCTAAGCAATAGCAACGGAGTAAAATAATACTGATATTAAAATGTGGTTTTTTGGGGGGATAAAACTAATTTTAATTATGTAATACTTACCTGTTGCTATTGCCAGATTCCCTCCTCCCTCCCCGCACTGATGTCCCACTTGTAAGACTACGTCCTGAAAAAGAACGAGGAATTGTGTGTTACACGTGTACCACTGTGGGATTCGCACAGGGGGTTGTATTCAATAGAACTTTCTAGTCAACCCTATGGGAGGATGAATTCTCATCATACGGTCGGGTATTTTACGTCACGGAAATATATTACCTAAGCAATAGCAATAGGTATGTATTACATAATTAAAATTAGTTTTACCCCCCCCCAAAAAAAAAAAATACATTTTGTATACATGAGTTTGTATATTAAAATTGTGCATCTGAATAGAGTGCATGCTGTATATATGTGTCTGTGTGTGTCCTTTCTTTTCTGTTCTTGTTCCTGCCTGTCATATTTATTGTCCCCAGATTATCTGATAACTCCAAATGTTTTATTGGGAGTTGGCCTTTGAATGGTGTTCCCTGATCCAATGGTAAGCCTATTAAAGGAGATAATACAATATGAATAAAACAAAATTATCTAATGTAACATTTCAGTATGATCACACGTAAGTCATTTGTCACATGGATGTGAAACTATTTTCTTCCATCAGTGTTGTGCATATTTTGTGATAAAGTAACATACTACTGAAATTAAACTTGTCAATAAAACAAATGTGCAGTAAATCATAAGAGTAAAACTCAAATTTTGCAGTGCCTGTAAAAAGCCAAAATAATCAACAAGAGGCCTAAGGGGGACATAGATTGCTAACCACGTCTTCGTTCAGTTAGCATAGAATTAGATTGCCGAGGGCTAATAGGTCTACTATAAGGCGGCCACTTTAGGTGCTGCTTTAGGTGACAAACGTTTACATTTTAGAGCGGTGGCTCGCTGCGCACATTTCATGCAAATTTTGTTTTACTTTTCAGAAGAGCTTGCCAACTGAGACTTGTGAAGGTACGCTATGAGAAATTACCTTCACTGCCACGTATTTTATACCTATTTACTGTGATATGTTTTACCAATAAATTCACATTTTATACAGACAAGTCCCGGGTGATGTGTAAAGAGCATAGTGTCCTTTATGTTCCAAATTCCTACGAGAGGGACAGGCTGTTCAGTAAAACCAAAGCATCTTCAGCACTAACAGTGTACAGCGCTATCATTATTGAACACAGCCCAGGCTATCCTACATTTCTGCAATTGGCAAGTTATTGAGTTTGCCATTATTTGGTTCAGTTCTATATGTATATATTTATATGTAAATTATCAAGGAATCTTGAAATATTGTCATAAAGTTGAGCAATTAAATTAGTCTATCAAAACTGTATTAAGCCTCAGGGAAAGGGTCTTTAGGATGGTAATGAATTCATTTAATACTAGTCCGTAGGTTACTAAATTATCTAACTACTTTCCACAAATTTAGTCAATTTTGCAATGCTCTCTTCTGCTAAGCTTATTAACCTTTTTTTTTATAAATTCATCAATTACATAGAGTGAGACCTGTCAATAAAGGTTGCCTATGGGACTGGCAGAAACTAGCCTTTCTGAGCAGGTAACCTTTATAAAACCTTACACCCTTGTGCACTTGAAGTGCACTCTGGCGAACAAGGTAGTGCAATGCAGTGAACAACTAGTTTACTATAATGAACCAAATAGTGTTCAATTATCTATATTGAATGCACCCACTGCACTTCAGTGATAAGAGTTATGGCAAAGTTTATGGATATTATGGTGAACCGATATTGAAAAAAGAAAAACTCCATTTCTATGTAACATCTTGTATATTAGAGAATTTACAAAGCTGATGGCAATAATGATGATGAAAATGTGGTTGATTAATACAAAGGGGCACTTTTACTACTCTGCTCTATATATTATAATAAAATAAATAAGGAGGAGTAGTGGTAGTTGTTTATTGTGTGTGCGGTTTTTGTTCTTCTTATTATTATTCATTTCTATTTTTATCTATGTCATATATTACTATCCTGTCATACAATAAAAAATAAGTATTAAACGGATGGATGGATGGATTTATGAATGGATGCTTTCTGTCTGCAGAATAATTAAAATATATTCATGATTTGTCTTAAAATAACAATAACGGCAGGCATTTTGATCCATATTTTTAGCTCTACTGGTCATAGACCAGACGAGCTTATGGGATGGTCTCTTGTCCGTCGTCCGTCCGTCTGTTAGCACAAGATTGTTATTGCTACTCCTCCTAAACTTCTTGCAGGATTGCCTTGAAACTTTACACACACATTTTTCCCATGGTGTAGTTGGTCCTAAATGAGAATGGTGCAGCTCGGAAATCCAATATGGCCGCCACAGAGGCTATCTTGAAAATCATGGTATCACTACTCCTCCTGAATGAATGGTCATATCAACATGAAGTTTTCACTAAAAGACTTCTTATGATGTCTAGTTGGTCCTAAATGAAAATGGTACAGATCTGATGTCCAATATGGCTGCCATGGCAGTCATCTTGAAAATCTTGTTATCGCTACTCCTCCTGAATGGATGGTCATTTCAGCATGGGGTTTTCACTAAAAAACTTCTTATGATTTCTAGCTGGTCATAAATAAAAATTATGCCAATCTGACATCCAATATGGTCGCCATGGCAGACATCTGAAAAATCTTGTTATCACAACTCTACTTGAACAAAAGTCATATTGACGTGGGATTTTCACTAGAAGACTTCTTATGATGTCTAGTTGGGCTTAAATGAAAATTATGCCGATCTGATGTCCAGTATGGCAGCCACAGCAGCCATCTTGAAAATCTTATTATTGCTACTCCTGAATGGAAAGTCATAGCTTGAAATATTGTTATCTCTACCCCTCTCCACACAGATGGCTATATCAACATGGGGTTTTCACCAATAGACTTTTTATGATACCTAGTTGGTCCTAAATGAAAATTATGCCAGTCATACATCCAATATGGCTGCCATGACGACGGTCTTAAAAATCTTGTTGTCACTACTCCCCATGAATGAATGATCATTATGATATCGGGTTTTGACCAAAAGACTTCTAATGGTGTCCACTTTGTCGTAAATGAAAATTGTGCCAAGCTGACATCCAATATGTGTACCACAGCAGCTAATTTGAAAATCTTGTTATTGCTGAAGAATATCGGAGATGGTTTCATCATTCAGCAGTTAAAAGGAAGAAATGGTCTTATCTTGAATTCCTGGAAATTCTTTTTGCCAAGTAGAGCATCAGTCTGTTCGGGGGACTCTTGTTTATATCATATTACATTATGTTGAATCATAGTTTAAAGCACTCATAGCTGTAATAAATGTGACTGACCTTTTGCTTTACATTGCCCGAAGAGAATGATATTGCAGATCAACTGTATACCATTGGAAAAGGATGCTACATGATCCAATAGGTCAATGATAAGCTGAGACATATAGGAAAACAAAGTCAAAACAATTTACATAAAACATTGTTCAGCCGATTCACTGCACACTTTATGGTGAGGTGGAGAGAGAGAGAGAGAGAGAGAGAGAGAGAGAGAGAGAGAGAGAGAGAGAGAGAGAGAGAGAGAGAGAGAGAGAGAGAGAGCGAGAGAGAGAGAGAGAGAGATTTGTTTCTAAGAGTATGATTTAATTTTGAGATGATGTGGTTTGTTTTGCTTCTTGAGGCAAATTTTCTCAATATTTAACTGAAAAAGGGTGGTAGTGTCAGCCCAAAGCCACTCTGGATTTGCTACAAAGGTGGGGGAGAGGTACAAGAAATAGATCTAATCTTAATGCAGAGAATGAATGGTTTATGTTGCTAATAAAACTTGTGAAAAAGACACGTATAATGGTAGGAACTTGTATAGCTAACACAGCTAAGTGTAAAACTTTGTACGGTCCACCTCTCATTTTGCATCTTCTCCTCGGATTCAGATTTATTTTATGCTATGAAAGTGGATAAAAAAGAAGTCCCTTTATAAACCTGTCGGTTTCAGATCTGGAGTTGTAATAGTAACACGAGAGTTCAATCCTTTCTCACACCCCGCACCACCAACCTACCCACCCCACCCATTTACAGTGAGTTTCACCCAGGTTGAGATACCGTATACATATATTCATTAATAAGTCGAGTCTAACTGCGGACTGCACAAACCCAGATCTGCCATTGCATAGTGCACCAGCAGATCTGGGTATATGCAGTTTTTTTTAGGAGTAATCAGTAGAAAAAAAAAAACACAGCAACTAAACTTGTGCATACCAGATTTAACAAAAAAATAAGTTCAGTAGATTTTACAAGTAAGTATACTCAATTGAAAAGTCCAAGCCTACTGGGTACAGCAGTTAGTATACTCCACAAGTTCAAGTTCACTGGGTACAACAGATCTCCGATTTTTCTTTTTGTTATTGTTCTTTTATTGATGATGATGAAAATATTTATCTCAAAATCTGAAGAGAGTGAGATAAAATGGTTTTGAAATAAAAGGATAGTAAAAAAAAAATTAATACTGAGGTTAATATAGATTGTGGACAGACAGATGGACACATGAATAAACATTATATGGTCACAAAAGTGATCACTGTGTCGAGCTTCCACCAAGGTAAATTAAATATGAAGTTTTATAGATGTTATTTTGCTAAAGAAATTGGTTTATTTATCTATCCATTAATGTACTATCTGTGAATGTGTTAATTCAAAAGTACCCATTTTAGACAAGTTTACTGTTAATTTTATAAATGAACATGATGTATTCTTTGACCCATCACAATTAAATATTAATAAATCTACAGGTCTATTGAGTCTTAACCTTGAAGATATGACCCCTAATATGATATGGCCCCTAATAAGATATGGCCCCTAATAAAATATGCCCCCTAATAAGATATGCCCCCTAATAAGATATGGCCCCTAATAAGATATGACCCCTAATAAGATATGCCCCCTAATAAGATATGACCCCTATTATGATATGCAAGCCCTTCTGGTCATAATGTATGTGTAAACCAAGTTCCATACCTTAATCTCGATTGGCATCAAAGTTATAGATTGGAAACAACAGTGACTGATGGAAATGCGGGTACAGTGTCTCAGCTTTTCTTTGAAAAGGCAGTGGACAATTAGTTCTGTTGTGTAACCAACTGAGTTACCCTCACTAAATAAATAATAACAATAAATAATAACTTTATTAAGAAGAAAAAGTGGACGTTTAGATACATTCACTTTATTCCAACGGGAGGTGATAAATCAATTGTAAACTGAATTAAAATTTAAAATGAGATTTCTTTTCTATTATTTATGAAATTTGAGTTTATTACCAGTTATTAAATTAAATGTAAATAAGGAAATGCTAAACAATTTGGTCATGCAAATATTCACCCACATCACACCCCTACCCAATGACAGAGATGAATCTAAAATAAAAACAAATGTGAATACTAGTAACTCATCTGAAAATGGTAGAAGTACTGTACAATGATCTGTCAGCATAATAATAATGACTTAGTACAGCACTTAATCTTTAAAAGCTCTAAGCACTTTACAATATTAGTTAACACACAAGGACATACTAGTATATATATAAACAAAATTACAACAACAAAAAACCCCCAAAAAACACAACCACTACTAGAATTACAAAGTGCTGTGAAAATAATTAACGGTAAAGAAACATTGTCAAGTCTTGTTAAGTCTGTTCTTGCAGCTGAAAGAGGTGAGTTTTTAGAGAGGACTTGAATGAGATCATAGTGTCACTCTAAGTACAAGAGGCAATTCGTTCACGGTAGCTGGGCCCCGATATGCAAAAGAACGTTGTCCATAGGACTTGATTTTAACAGTGGAAATAAAGAGAATACGGGTGTCAGAAGAAGAGTGTAAGTTTCTAGAAGGGATGTACACATTGGTAAGGTAAAATAGGTATTTCAGACTGTTGGCAGTCAACGAAATGTAGCAGAGAAAAGAGATTTTTTTGTTTGATTCTGGAGTGAACGGGTAGCCAGTGGAGGGTAGTGAGCAGGGAGATTTAGTGCTCGGTTCATGGTACTCTACGGGCGATCCGAGCAGCAATGTGAAATTTTTGAAGTTTCTGTCGTATGTTTCGAGATGAACCAGATAGAAGAGAATTACAATAGTCAAGTCTAGAAAGTACTAAGGAACACACAAGTGTCTTAATACCATCAACAGAAAGAAAATTGCGAATGGACCTGACGCGATACAGCTCCAGATATGCAGCCTTGCATCTGTTCAATGGTGCATTGAGAGAGAATATGCATGATGATGGCCATAACAAGTACAAAGTTTCACAATTCACTAAAACTGTAAAATCTGTTGCATTCACAAAATTCTGTCATACATAGCATTCAACTGTAAATCAAAAATGGTAATAACTCTCACAAAAAAACATGGGAGTCAGTGTGTAGCTTTAAATGATGACCATAATATGTATCAAGTTTCATGGCAATTTATGAAAAACTGGAAATAGTCGCACTAACGAGATCGTGTCATATACTGCATTAAGCTACAAGACAATAGGGGCAATAACTAAAAAGAATTGCAAAAGCAAAGTGATTCATCTCTGCGCATCTTCATGTGATGAACATAATATTTACCAAATTTCATGGCAATCCATAAAAAACTGGGGGTACTTGTTGCATTTATAAGACTGTGTCATTCACTGTATTAAGCTACAAAACAAAAAGGCCAATAAACAAGAACAATAATTGCAGGAGCAAAGCGATGTTGACATGTGCATCTTCAGGTGATGACCATGATATTTACAAAGTGCCATGGCAATCCATCAAAAACTGCATAACTAGTTGCACTAAAACAAGATTGTGTCATACACTGCATTAGTTTTTTTTTTTTGGGGGGGGGGGTGTTGTGGGGTCTAATGACATTTTTCAGCACATCATAGGCTTACATGGTGTCAGTGTATTTTGTGGCGGAAGATCCCGAGAAGAACCACCAACCCACAGGAAACTACTGGCAAGTTTTGTCACATACCCACAGTGGCGGCACGAGGGTTCGAAACCCCTAGGTCCCCGTTACAGCTACAACAAACAGAAAAAAAAGATGACAGCACTCCCCTACGCCTGGCATTTGCACCGCTCGCGCTGCCACTGCACACCCACGTTGGTCGAGCCAAGACTTGAACCCACGCGGACAGAGGTGAAATGTGAGTGATCTGTAAAGACGAGCGCCTTAGACAACTCGGCCACCCTGGGACCCCGCTGCATCAGGTTGCAATAACAAGGGCAATAACTCTAGCAAAACTTGCGGGAGCAAAGTCGTTTGTCGACATTTGCATCTGCATGTGATGACCATAATATTTACACAGTTTAATGGCAATCCATCAAAAACTGCGGGACTAGTGATACTAATAAGTGCCAGACGGATGGATAAACATGGAGATTACAATATACCCCTGCGGTGGTATAAAAGACAAATATTCATTTAATTCATCAACGAACTGAATATAAAAGAACTGATTACAGTAGAGCCATTTTAGTATATAAAGCTCGAAATGGAAATATAATGCTCACACTACGCTCTGCAGAAGCTGGAAGTCTCATGTTATGAAACCTGAAATACAGTAATTGAACAAGAGCTTTAGATTTTCATGGGTTCTTGTCTGGAACAACTTACTTTTAAATATAAAACAACCAAACTCTCTCTGTACTTTTAAAAATAAATGCCTTGACTATATGTTAAATAAGAAATAAGTATTCAGTTTCGACTTGTGTTAAATAATGTTTATATTGTACACACCTAGATTGTAGAGAAGGCCTCAAGATGGAACAGTTTTGTACTAACTTACCTTTAATAAATAAAGCATTATTATTTTTATTATTATTATTAAACAACTTTTAAAAAGTTGCCATAAATGCAATTGAATATTTATTGAAGGAGTATCACTAGTGATATTGCCAACACCACCACAAAATAACTAGTGTATGCTGTATCACTGTCCTTAAAAACAAGAACACTGCCACAATAAATAATAATAATAACTAAAATTACAACTATTGCAATAATGATCATCAACATTATCTTCATTATTATTGTCATCATTGCAACAACAATCATGAAAGTTAATATTTGATACAAGATAATTATAAAAAATTTTTTTAATAAAAATTAAAGAGAAAACTTTAAATGAGTGATATGAAATGAGAAATTCCATATCATATTAACTATTTTTTGTATGCCAATATAAAATGTGGCTAAGGTTGCAATAACTATGCTGTACTCTAGTCAATTAAAAGGATCCACGACTGTTTATTTATTCATTTGAAGACTTTAAAAAAATCCCTGAAGTTATACGATCTCTCAACACAAGACGGTTCCAGCGTACAACCAATTTCAGCCTGATGTACCCAATTTTATATCCCTGCCAAAAGGCAGAACGTATAATGTTAAGACGTTTGCCTGTCATACCTGTTTTGTTTCTGCCCAATAACTTTAATTTTAAACCGTCTACATTTACCAAACTTTGTAGATGGTTTGCACATGGGATAAGGTCAAGGTAAAGGTTACTGACACTGAAAGAAGAAAAATTATTTCTGCACAATAACATTAATTCTGCATCACAGACCTGGACCAAACTTTGTGGATGGCTTGCACTTTAGTTAAGGGCAAAATCTATAAAATTTGGGGTCAAAATTCTAAAGGTCAAAGTCGGTTCTTGACCCTGTACCTTGACTAAAGATTGTGGATGGCTTACACTTTGGGCAACAAGCCTATTGATTTGGGGGTTAAAATGTCAAAGTCTTTGCGACTCCAAACAAAAATTGTTTTTGCATAACTTAAGTTTTTTCAAGACCATGTACCTTGACGAAAGCTGGTAAATGGTTTGCAATTAAGGTAAGAAAGAGGTTTATTGATTTTGGGGTCAAGAGATCAAAGTCATTGTGACTCAAAAATGGATTTTGCACAGCAACTTTTGTTTTAGAGTAAGTTCCTTGACCAACCTTTGTGGATGGCTTGCATTTTGAGTGAGAAAGAAACCTATAGATTTTGGGGTATAAAAGTCAAAAGTCATGGTCATGGTAAATCTAAATAGAAAATAATGATTTCTGCACAGTAAGTTTAGTTTAAGACTGCTTAATTTACCGACAAACAAGGTCATTGAGACCAACTGGTCAATAATCTCTAGTCAACCATGCCCTACTAGTGCCTACATAGAGTAGTATTAAACATGTAGTCATATAATGTACCGTTCATGTAACACTTGTTACCATTGTACACAATTTTGTTCACCATAGTGCACAACCTTGTTATCTATAGTGCACTACCTAGTTCACTCAATGTTTAAATTGGAGAGCACATCTAGTTTAGACTGTGCACAAGAAATGAACTGTATAAAGTTTCATATAAGTGCAGCTGTATACAGGTACCCGTACACTAAGTTATGTTGATATTGTAACTTACTGTACCTACTTGACTGTTATATGTAGATGGCTGCTATACAGATGTGACCACTATGCCAGGTTTTACTGTATTTTCATTAATTTAGGTACATGTAACTTGCCAAACCAAATGCAAAAATCACTGCATTAGTATCTGCATACATCAAAATAATTGAACTTGTTTGAGATTTTGATAATGTAAGAATACATTATCATTAAAATCTGTTCAGAAAAGCCTCTTGGGTGGTATCCAGCTCAGCTAACCAGATGCCATACACCTCATTGATATGATTAAGTTTTGGTTGTAATCATATTCTTTCCAGATCTTGATGCCAAAAACATCAAGTTTTCAAATTTTCTGTAATAACCTTCTAGAATGGTAATAATCCATTGTTGAGAGATGGAAGATGGATGATACAAGATGTACTAATGACATGGGGCCATACCGAAAGCTCATTTAGTTTTCATTGAAGGTGAGCAAAAAAAGAATAAAAATACATTTTTTCAAGTATTTTATTGTTTATCATGCTTTTTACAGAATTACCAGTCTTGTATGTTTTTTTTTTAAATACAAATAATATTGTCCAGAACTGCTGGGTTTGTATTTACATTACTAATGCACCCATACAAGGGTTATTCATACAGTCCGTCACACTTTCACTAACATTCAAATCTTACACAGTATACATATGATTGGGTAAAATCACCTCTCACAATAAATGCACAAATTAATTATTTTAATTTTTAAAAAAATCACTGGTCTGTTTATAAAAATTTATTTAAATGTTGAGATGATAATAAACTTGCATGCGACTTGCTTTCCCAAATGCTTTGATATCATGAATATAAAATTAATGAAATACATGTATGTCATAGTCTTTGCCAAGTTCCCTTGAGAATGAATCCAAGTCAAGCCCCTTGCTGTCCATCATAATACAGTAGAACCTGTCTTGAAAGACCACCCCTTCTGCCCAAAAATTATGGTCTCTCATAGCAGTGGGTTTTCAAGACAGGTTTTACCATAGTCTTTATTACTTCACTTACACTTACTGATCAACAGGCTTGAGCCATGCATTCCTTTTATTGTGTTCATAAACTGGATACAAATAACAGTGATGATATATTAACGCAGGTTACCATCTCTACTCACGTATAAGCCGATACCAACTGCAAACTGCATAGACTCATATCTACCACCACATAATATGCCAGCAGATCTGGGTCTATGCAGTTTGTAAGGACTAATCAGTAGAACAAACAACACAGACCCTGATCTATGTTGTTTGCATTTGGACCTGGTTTATACACGAGTATATACGGTAAATAAGAATTTATTCTTGTTCTTATTCTTCTTTAATATAATCATGGCAAAACTCTTCAACCTCTATTTTCCACAACCTACTGCTGTCAAATCTAAAAATCATCCAATGTTGAGTCCATACTGAAAATATGGTTTTTCAAATTATCAATTTTTTAAATGAAAGGTGATTATCGTATATATTCACTTATAAGTCGAGTCCAACTGCAAACTTAACAGACCCAGATCTGCTATCGCATAATGCACATGCAGATCTGGGTCTATGCAGATTGTCAGGATCAATCAGCAGAACAGCATAGACCCTGATCTGCTGGCGCATTATGGGATGGCAGATCAAGGTCTATGTTGTTGCAGCTGGACTTGACTTATGAGTATATATGGTATATGAAATTAATATCCATGCAGTTTGAAGTCATCTCTATTTGTACCATATGTGCTTAAACCTTCAATCATGACCAACATTTTACTAACACAAGTGCTGAGATGAAAATTGTATTGTTTTACTTAATTAGACCGCATATGGTAATATGTAACTGGAGTAAAACATTTTTGAAAAGTGGACTAAAAGAACTGGTCTGAAAATTACTAATGTCTACACTATTAAAATTTATCACTGAGGGTCGGAATTCCAGTGAATGTTTTTCAATGACAGATCAGGTGAATCAATGTCCCAGCAATTAAGATTAGGAATTCCAGCAAATGTTTTTCAATGACAGATCAGGTGAATCAATGTCCCAGCAATTACGATTAGGAATTCCAGTGAATGTTTTTCAATGACAGATCAGATGAATAAATGTCCCAGCAATTAAGATTAGGAATTCCAGTGAATGTTTTTCAATGACAGATCAGGTGAATCAATGTCCCAGCAATTAAGATTGTATCTACCCTTTGTAGCTCAAAAAAAGGTTGAATCTCAGTCCTCTCTAATAAATATAAAATGAAATAGCCTGAAATAATCGTGGATTTAATATTTGTGTTGCTGAAGCTGTTATCTCGTTCTTCAAGTGCAACACATGGGGAATTAGATCCCACAGTAGAAAATAATACAAAATGTACTCTTTTAATGATAAGAAATGAAAAATAGATTATTTCTGATACAAATACAATATTAATACTGAAAATAGAAAAATCATAGACACAATTGTCCACTACACCTAATAAATGAATGAATTACCTGGATATTCATTTACACACATAAAAAAGATGCACAACAAAATGTAACTGTTATACTGACAGAAAAATTACATGTATATTCTGGGACACTGAGTGGACAAATGAGTCGGAAATCTCCAATTTTATTTATAGAAATACTTCAATAAAAACAAGGCTAACAAATATGCATCATACATTTTAAATAAATGGAAAGACTCACAAATAAACTGAAAAATGCCAAGCTACTGACAATAAAATGCAACCAATACATTTTTTTACAATCAGTATTTAATTGTATACATGAACAGATATAGGGGAAGGAAATAATTTCATATCAGCAAGTCAATGTCAGTGCATTAGATAACTCAGAAATATTTACCCCCTCCCCCTCTTCAAAAGTTCCAGTCTAATGATACAATTTGGGTTTTGTAAAACATGTTAATTTTACAGAATGTATTCAGTGAATAAATCTGTATCCTTATTTGTATGTATCGTTCCTGAACAATGTTAGCTGAGAAGCATAGATAAAATGGCTGACTTTTATTAAGAGTGTAAAAGTTTGAAGAAATATATTTATCAGATCATGCAGGAAAAACTTTGCACTGCTTGAATTCATACACTAGAATAACATATACCAGAAAGATTCTACAAGGGTTTATCCAAAAAATTAAAAGACCTTGCTATAATAAATATTTTTATTTTTATTTAAAAAAGCAAACTACATTCTTCCATGTATCCAGTCTCTATAGATAATCAATCTCATCATCTGCTATCAATATTCTACTCAACTAACTAACTCCTATCAAAGACTATTAACATAATTTCTTCCAATATTTTGCTAGTAACAACATGTATTCCTTAGTCAAATGTCAAAATTGCATTATTCTTCGACTCTAAGTAAAAAATAATGTATAAAAAGAAACAAATGTTAACTGCCCTTTTTCCACTTATTTTGACACAATCTGGCACATCACTAATTTAAACTAGCTTTACAATTAAAAAATGTACTTAAAAGATAAAGAGACCATGAATATCATTATTAGGCACTCCTGAATCACCGCAAGTTACACAACCTACACTGAAATATACATGTAATCCAGAGGAAAATGTACATGTAACCATGCAAAATACTTCCTTACAAGACAAGCACCTCCAAATTTTGTTGAGCAAGAAAATCCAGCTCAAGCTCAAATCCTCAAATCAGAGATTGTACTTGGAGGTAAACCAAAATTAAGATCTGGGTTCTATGAATCATTTTGCAATCAAAGTTACAGAACATTAACATATTTGGCTTCTGAACCTGAGCTCAAGTTTTGTACAAAAAATTGTCCATAATATGGGCTAAAACTTGAGCATAAAAATTACAGAATCAGACATGTTGCACACTGCATCAAAAACTTCAGGTCTATATTGTTTACATAGATCCTGAGCAATTCAAACTCTTTTTCTCTTTCCTTTTTCTGGCACCTTTATATGGGCAATTAAAGAATAAAGTTTGCAACTGACTCACAATGAAAGACTGTGTTATGGGGTTAAAACATCAAAACCTACATCAATTTCTAAAAGTTAAAGAACAAATGAAATAAATATGATACTATAAATATCTGAATTAGTATGATACAGTTATGAACCTTTGTACAAAAACAATAATGAGGCATGAGAATAAAAACAAAAATGGAACAGCCATTGATGGACACATGAGACACAACCAAGCTTGCCTGCATGAAGCTATACTTTACATCTATTTTGCAAGTCACTCACATATGGAGAGAAGCGTTGATGGATAACTCTAAACTTTATTTTCTTCAAGTTCTGCATTTGATTCCACCAATGGAAATTTAAATATGCGAGTAAACCCAATATGAAACAATAGGCTTCCTGAGAGAGAGAGAAAAACAAACACAGGAAAGTAGATCACAGTGAACTTTTAGACTCTAGGTTTCTTGGAATTGATGTTCTGAGTCATCTGTAATGAATACAATGTACTTTACACAGACGCCTACACACACACACACACACGCACAAATTCTAAGCTAATCTATTGAAAAGAATGGTAAATTTTGTCAGTAATGCTGACATTTTTTGGGGGTCTTGCCTTTTGCAGAGAAAAATGCAAGACACATCGATGTTATCCAATGCCGACAGCAGTGGAGTCACCTCAATGTTGAAGTTTTTGTGTAAGCCAATGTTAAAGATTTTGTGCAAGCCAATGTTAAAGTTTTTGTGCATACCCATAAATCTAAACCTACCAACAGGAAACTGATTAAACTTGCTATATTTAATGTTTAGGGAGTGGGAAATGCTTCTTTTCCATCAAAGTCTATCCCTCTATAGGGGAAATAAGATGTCAAAAGTCAGCCCCATATTTGCCTAGATTTCGTAGCATTCAACTAAATGCTTTTGTGCAAGCAAAACTTGATGTACTTAATGTCTAGGGAGTGGGAAATGCTTTTTAAAAAAAATTAAAGTGAATCCAAAGGTGGAAAGGGTTGGGAATTGTACAAGTCTAAAACTATAAAACTACTTCTATAAACTGAATGAAACTTCATGTTTAGATGATTAGGAACTAGAGAATGTTTTTTTGTTTTTTAAAAAATCAAATGAAATCTCCCCACAAATGGGATTTTTATTTTGTGGGGTTTAACACCATTTTTCAGCACATGATCAACTATACATGGCGGCTAGTATATTTGGTGGAGGAAGAACATGGGAAGAATCACTGACCAATGGGAAGCTACTGGCAATCTTTCTCACATACCCATGTTGGTATAGCCGAGACTCAAACCCACACAGACAGAGGTGACATGTGAGTGATCTGTAAAGGCGAGCACCTTAGACCACTTGACCGCATTGGGGAACCTTCCTACAAGGGGGAGGGGGATGGGGATGTCCAAGGTCATACTCTAATTTCTCCATTATTTTGCTATGAAACATGCTTTTATCATCAGACATTTAAATTTATTTTGAAACCCAAATTGCCCATGTTTCATGCTCTTGTGCCTGCCCTTACCCAATGAGGCTCGAACCCCTGGTCATACTAGTTAAACTTTTAAGATCTCCACCCTAAAGCCATATATACACTTTCTTGCCATGAAAAGGCCAAGTCATTCATGCAGCTAGCATTAGCACTGAATCACAGCCCAACCTATTGGGGACTGGACCTTGGGTCATAACTTAGAAAATGTTCTTAGTCTCACCCTAGGGGTATTTCCCACCAATGGGTCATGGTTATTATCCTCATAATTTTCTTGAGTTTTCTGAGAAAAATGTGAAACAATGGGAGCATGATGTCTTCCACTGGAAAATGCATCAACCAATGGTAAAGTTTTGGTGCAAGGTCATAACTCCACAAAAGCTGAGAAACAGCATTCCACAGAACCCTTGCTCCAATATCTAATCTGCTGGAAGACTCAATACTTATTTTTCTTCACACTTTACTACTATCTTTAAACTTTAAAAAAAAAAAAAAAAAAAAACTGAACTCGTACTCTGTACGAAAATTAAAGTTATAAAATGTACCTGTTATAATCTTTCTTTTTTCAATCTTGTGTACAGAAGAAACATGCCTGTGACCTGCTTTTTTGCTGTGATGGAAGCTTGAAATAATACCAAGGCATATTCAAAATAATGCCATTAAAGCACTAAGCCCAGAATGGTAGACCCATCATATAACTCCATCATTAATATCGCTGCCAAAGATGAACAGGTAAAATATTATAGCACGAGCTCTATAACACTTTGTAAAGGGGAGCTATAAATGATCGGCATTATTTGCCTATTTATTTGACTAAACACAGAAATAGTTAAGATCAGTGCAAATCTAGACAGGCCTGTGGCGTAATTTACCTACTATACATATTGCATTAATTACCAATGGTCTTGCAGCTATTCAAAGTTTGTAAGCTTCTACATACATAAACAAAGCATGTTTGTGGAGTTAATGTACAGGATGTTGATTAAAACTTTGAGTGACAAAAATAGAATTTCTAAAAATGCTGTTTTCTATGTAAAACAACAATTTAAACATCACTGATGTGTATTAAAATGTCAATTTCAATGAAAATAAGTAAATTTATGGTAAAAATATTGGAATATATAAAAGTTATACATACTGCAAAAGAGAAAGTAAAATAATTCTTAACTCTCTGTGAGTGATTCAAACATATTTTTCTCAGGCAGTATATAAAAAGAGAATTACTTTGCATGGAAATAAATAACACCATTTTAAACATCACAATTATGCTTTAAAATGTGTTCAAAACTTTGACAAGATAACTTAAAAACAGACGGATTATTATTCCCATTGGTCTAGTTTACAGAGTACTTTAAAAATGTCACTGAAATGCATGGCAGCACTCATAAAAACATGTCATTATTAATGATTTTACAATATTACCATATATGTTTATACATCATGCACACCCAATGGAGAACATCACAGACCCAGATCTGGCTTTTCTATCACAACACTTTACTCAAAATTTCAAGTAATAAATGTTGCTCCAGGTTCTTAAATCTTACTTGAAATCAATAAATGTAGTCTTTAACTGAACAGAATATTTTTTTAGTAAGATCTGGAATTGAGTCCAGTTAATTGAGGGGCATGCTATTGCATAATGTGTCAGTAGATCTGAGTGCAATTATGGACAAGATATACACATGTAAATATGGAAGATATTAAAGAATAAGGCTTCCTGATCTAGAGTTTGTGACAATGTACTCTAAATGTAACTGACAAAAAGTGCCACACAACACTTTATAACAAACTTATATCAGCTTTTTTTTTTTTTTTTTCATAAATGAAATCAAAAGGTTAACATTTTCTAACAACACACTCATACAAAAACAAAAAAAATTACACATGTCTATGGATGTTTCAGATATTAAGGTCTAGATCTGAAAAGATACATGCTCTTTGATATAATTGTACATGCATGCGTAAGACTAGTAGATTTGTGGACTAATAACTGGAATGCATGTGGAACATTTGATGTGGATGGAAAGTGTATGTCCCTGACTCTTATAAATGAAGAAAGGCTCTTTACTGAAGCAGAAATCTTAGATTATTCATGGATTTTCATTGGCTATGTTGAGTTACATATAAGTTTGTCACATGACTCCAGGTTAAAGAAGACTGCATTAGTAAATTCATTATTTAATACCTGTGACACAGCACCTGTCTACACAATAAACAAGTTTATTTGGAGTTAATAAGTACCAAACAGAACATTTATAAGCTACACCAATAATACTGTGTGCTGGGTGAGGTATGGTCAAAATTGCTTGCTTTAAAAACAGCATTCTAGTAAGTGCATTCACTGACCATAAGTTCCTGTGACTGTTCTACATGATCGGTGTGTATGTTACTTGAGACTCCCACATTAGTTGTGCATGCAAAAGCTGCCTGATGTGGTAACTGTCTCAAAAATTGGAGCCTTAAGTATGGCTATTTGTAGAATAAATTAAGTGGCAAGTTGAAATTCCCTCTTGAAGAAACTTGTCCTTTTTTCCCAGCTGAGGATCAGATGTGAATTCCAGATAGTGGAATTCTATTCTTCAACTTGATTCAACCTTTATGTCCTACTACACTCCCTCATTCTACTGCAAAGCCACAAGTCTCTTCCACAGCTTGAGTCAACTTGGCTAAAAGTTTTTCATAAGTCTCATAGGGTGGAATATCTATTCTGTTAAAACTGTAAAAATAAATAAATAAAAGCAAATTAATAGTATGGGTATCAACTTGCATGGTTTTGCAAAAACATGACATTTTGATCAGTACCTAACTTCATGGATTGGTGAAGGAGTCCTACAGTTTCCACAAAAAGGTCATTGTTTGTTGGGTCTTTAAATTTGTAGTTTGTACCAGACACAAAATCCACAAAAAATGGCACCTTGCAAAAAGTGGTGTGAATTCAAGGTATCTCATTCGCTTGCCCTCTCTATAATTATAGCATTGTAATTATTGTATTATAATACATGAAAGAAAAATTATATTTGACAAGTAAAATGTTTAGCAATTTTTGTCACTTAACCTTAACAGTGTCAGTGCTACATATTTAAGTGTTTCTGTGCATTATTATCCAAGCCTTGCAGATAAGACCCCAATGGAGAAGGATCTTCACTTGTCTTCACGGAAACTGAACTAAATTCTATTTCCTTCCACAAAATATATACTCTATTACCATAGAATACAAAACTGGGATACCAGAGATACTGACCAGAGAGATTTCAAATTATTTTTCCACTGTATCCAACCTCCTTAGGGATGTAGCTCTAGAGAAATTATGTTTCATGGCATATCTAATTTTGTATAACAGCATAAAAATAAAACTTTTGCTAAAATGACTGTCAAAATAGTGCTTATCAAAGGAACGATCTATTAGCGACGGATACATCACAAAGGGACACACTAACTACAATTTGCTTGGCAGGGCTTTAAACAGCAGAACTTGTGTTGGGAAAGAGAGTTCAGACAATGGTTACTCAAGGTCTCACAAACAGAAAGCCAAATACCAAACCTGGCTGAATTCCAACAATACTTGGTCAAGTTATGATGAGAATAGCAAAGTCTGGATGATGGGCAGTTGGGGGATATTAATTCCTGTAAATTATGTCATGGAATACTAGAAATCGAACTCAATCAAGGTCTGATAAATATAAAGCCATAAAGCAGATTTGGTAGATATCCAACAAATCTTGTTAATGTTATGCTGTGGAAACCAAAGTCATGAGGGCAGGCAATCAGGGGGCATAACTCCTGTAAATGATATCATGGAATGCCAGAAATTGAACTCATTCAAGGTCTCATAGATATAAAGCAGCAGATCAGATTTGGTTGAATCCAACAAATCTTGTTAATGTTATGCTGAGGAAACCAAAGTCATGAGGGCAGGCAATCAAGGACATAACTCCTGTAAATGATATAGTGGAATACTGTAAATCAAACTCATTCAAGGTCTCATTAATACAGATCTGAGCTGTAAACCAAATCTGGTTGAAATCCAACAATTCTTGGTAATTTTAAGCTGCAGAAATGAAGTTCAGGAGGATGGTCAATCAGGGGTCATAACTCCTCTAAATGACGAGATAAAAGGCTGGAAATCAAATTCTCTTGAGGTCTCATCAATACAAAGCTGCATACTAAATACGATTCAAATCCAACTATTCCCAGTAAAGTTATCTTGCAGAAACAAAATTCTTGATTGACGGACAGCCAGATGGATGGATGGACAAAATGATTACTATAGGGCCCTGCTAACTTTGTCAAGTGGGACACTAAATGATTCGCTTTCTTGCAGAACATATTTTGTTTGATATCAATTCTCTCTGTATCCCTTAGTAATTGCATAGAGTTACATAATATTATAATTCTGCAATATGATAAGTTGGTCCATGTAACCTTAGAAGGTCAATGAATCTTGCATATATAACAATTAACCTTAAGTAGTTAAGAATATTGTTACCAATCTAAATATACAACACAAAGACTCAAGTTATGATGATAAAAGATTGATGGTGTCAAGTGAACTCGATGTGTCTTGACCTTGACCTCAATATACAACACAAAGACTCAAGTTATGATAAAAGATTGATGGTGTCAAGTGACCTCAATGTGTCTTGACCTTGACCTCAAAGCTCACCATGCTCTACTTATGTGATGGTTAAGAACAAGATGAAGAAGTTTAGAGAAATATTATGCCATTGTGCTGCTATATGGTACTGGGAATGAAATATGTAATAGGCTCTCCTGTATTTTGGCACTGGTGACCTAAACAATGGGCACTTTTAAAACCCCCATCTATTTTCTCAACATGTGCAGCTTTGCAAAAGGGTTCTGCAGAAGAGAGCCATCTGTAATTAATGCTATGACATATAACTTTAAAAACTTAACAATCTTAGCTGTCAACATCAGAAAAGAGATATATATCTCACTATCTGATGACACTGGCAAAACAAAAAGGGCTTCAAGAACAGTGGTGATAGCAATGATATTTGAATGACAAGGAGATATAAAATGTATATCAATGTAAAGTGTAGGAAAACAGTGGGATCTATTCTACCATATTTGATTGGCATTTTTCTTATATTTACCATGTATGAGCTTTTGGCAAGTTGTCAGTGCTGACTTCTATCTGATGAATTGTGAATAGTCGTGGTCCTGCTGCCCCTGTAGAACCTAAAATAAATGACATTCAACAGTCAGGTTCCAATACTAACAATAAATGCAATGATTCATTCATTCATTCATCCATCCATACTTGTATATGAAATCTCTCTATACTAAACATGTATTACCCATTACTGAAACCTCTCTATACTTGTTGCTTTCTCATCTATTTCAGTACATACAAATATAATTGAAACACACAACATTGTTAAACCAACATAGATGTTGATTTCGAAAATTGTTTATAATGTTGAAACTAGTACCTGAAGTTATTTTTATATATCTAGCTCTCAAACCAGCCAAATACTGTAAAATCTGTCTTGTGAGACCACCCCTTTTGCCACCCCCCCCCCCTCAAACCCTCAAAATCGTAAATCAGCACAGGTGGTCATTCAAAAGAGATCATCATACTATATAACAAATTGCTCTGTACATTAAGAATCTGGTTCCAAGATTAGAAACAATTCACACTCAGACTCAACTCAAGATTCTGTCAGTGGTTTGACATGTTAGTCAATCAGACATCATACTCTTGAGTTGAGTCTTGGTTAGAGTGTGAGAACTGTCTGATTGGTCAATGGCTTGACATGTTAGCCAATCAGACATCATAATCTTGAGTTATGTCTCAGAGTAAGAACTGTCTGATTGATCAGTTGTGAGAACTGTTTGTAATCTTTGAGTCTGGTCTTTCACGATAGGTGGTCTCCAATAACAGTGGTCTCTCAAGTCTGGCTTTTCTGTGCTAACTGGGATAGTTTTCTACCCTTTCATTGTGTACAGTCAAATTTTATATCCCTAATGTACTGCTTATAAGTACAAGCACTTCTTGCTAAGCACATGCACTTTTCACTTAAACACAAAACTTGTTCAACAAACAAACATGTTGCTTTTGCAGGTTTTTTTTGTGTCTAAACTTGCACACCATGCAACGTTTTTTTTCTTTCACCTTTAGTTCTTCTCAAACAAGCCGTAAGTACGATATTGAATAAATACTCTCTGCTGTTTAGTTATGTACAATCAATTTTATATCTCTAATGTATAGATTACCTTGGAGAGCTTTGAATCCCTGTAGAGGTACTCGAGAGCTCCCCGTGACAAACTGGAGAAGTCGGGCCCGCGCTTCATCATCAAAACCTTCTACTGACCTCCAGAACCACTTAACTATGTTACTGTCAGGTGTGCAGTGTTTTAAGCGGGTGTGAAGTTTCCAGTCATCAATGTCTATTTTACCTAGTCCTCCTATCATTAGCTGCAAGAAAGGTTTAACAACTATGTCAAAACAGATTAACACAATCCAACCAGTGTATGTGGGCAGAATGGAGAAATTTAACCCGAGGGGTGAGATTTGTTTGATCAAGGATGACTCTTTAAACCTATGTTGTAAATCTTATTTCTGGTGGGTTAAAATTTCCCTATGCTGTCCACAAGAGCTGGGAAGATTATTTTTCTTGCCCACCACATTAATGATTTTTCAGCAAAAAAATTGCAGAATATGAAAATCTGTATAATGTGTATATTACAATATATGCACGAATTACATTGAGTGAATTACATCATATAGGTAGTGTGTGAACTAATCTACCCTAGGGTTAACCCTGAGAAAAAACTATGGGTAACTCTGTCCAGTGGAAAAGAAATAAAAGGCATATAGCAATGCATCCAAAAGAAAAGGTTTAATGAACACTGTGATAAATTACTCATCAGCTACTAGATTGAGGCTGCATTATTTGTGCTTTCCCCACAATCTACTTCAACATCAACATGAATAGTGCTGATGTCTTGTGCTCCTAAGTTTCAGCACATACAAATATACAAAGGTATGCAATTCTTCCTGGTTTCCCCTGTTCCCCAACTCCAAGTCCAGCTCAAACCAAAAATCTAAGCTGTCAAGTGTACAAGTTAAACATTGTAAGAACTATAAATAAAGTTAAAAACAAAAAGAATTTTGCTTCTGAGTGCATCTTGAGCAAAACAAAGCTTCTGACATCTTGTGACTTATGCATGAATGAATAGACTGCACTACATGCATAAAGTTATTTAATCCATTCTAACTCTAATGTCAGCACTAAAGAAATAAATCCAAAAGCAAATATCAAAGGAAAGAAATTATTAATGAAAAGAATGTTATAGGGGACATAACCTAAATAACCTACCTCTAGCTCTCTCTCGTCAAATGGTCGTAGTAAATGTTGTGGAATGATTTCATTGAAACCTTTCTGTAGAGCTAAAAACTGTGCTTCAATGCCCCTCATAAACCTCCATTGTACATATAACCTGCATGGGAAAAAGAAGAGCCCATAAACAAATGCTTGAAGTAAAAAAAAAGAAATTTCTTTTTACTTATAAACACAAATAACCTCACTAACAGGAGCACATTTAGATTAGCTGACAATATTCCAAGCAAACAACCAAGCCAACATGTGGAGGAAGGAAATATTACAACATTATACTATTCATTAAGAAGTATGAACAAATAAAGTTTCATAATCGAGTTCAAGATACATCTGTAACGAACAAATGGCTGAAAATATAAACATCACTTAAGTATGAAATTAGGTCACAGTGACCTTGGTATGGTTCACTTACTCTCATTGAGATGCATCCAAATATCAGTTTTCATGTGTGTATGTAAAATGGGGTCCAAGATATTGAAGGTGTAACAAGCAAACAGCTGAAAATACATGTTGTGCATGCATGAATATTAAATCACAGTGACATAGTTTGGGTATGGTTGAGTTACTCTTGTTGAGATCCATCCATATACCAAGTTTCATGAGTGTAGATGAAATAGGGTCAAAGATAGTGTGTGTAATGAAAAGCTGAAATACAAAAGTCACTCAAACTTGAAAATTGGGTCACAGTGGCCTAGCTTTGGTATGACTAAGTCACTCTTCCTGAGCTATATCAACATACCAATTGTCATGCATGTAGGTGAAATAGGTTCTAAGATATTGAGGGCATAATGAACAAATGTGTGGAGATGTACAAGTCACTCAAGCATGAAAATTATGTCTTCTGTGACCAAGTTGTGGTATGGTTGAGTTACCCTTCTTGAAATGCACCCACATACCAATTTTCACTAGTGTAGGTGAAATTGTGTCTCAAATATTGATGGTGTAACAACTGAATGTCTAAAAAATACACAAGTCACTCAAGAATACAAATGTGGGTATTGTGACCTAGTTTTGGTATGGCTGAATACTCTTGCCAAGATGCATCCACATACAATTTTTTACGAGTAGGTAAAAAAGGGTCTAAAATATAGAGGATGTAACAAATGAATGGCGAAAATACAAACATTACTCAAGTGTAAAAATTTGGTCAGAGTGACCTAGCTTTGGTATGGTTGACTTTTGTTGATGCATCCACATCAGCAATTTTCATGAGTGTTGGTGACATAGGCTCTAAGATATTGAGGGTATAAAAAAAAAAAAAGAAGCTGAAAATGCAAAGTCACTTGAGCATGAAAACTGGGTCACAATGACATAGTTTTGGTATGGCTGAGTTACTTTTATCAAGATGCATCCACATACAAATTTTCATGTGTAGGTGAAATAGAGTCTAAGATATTGAGGATGTAATGAATAAATGGCTAAAAAATACAAAAGTAAAGCATTAAAATTAGGTCAGAGTGACCTAGTTTTGGTATGGCTTAGTTAATCTTGTTAAGATGCATCCACACAGATTTTTATGAGCGTAGGTGAAATAGGGTCCAAGATGCCAAAGGTGTGCAGAACAAATTGCTGAAAATACAAATGTCACTCAAGCATGAAAATTAAGTCCCAATGACTGAATTTTGACATGGCAGAGCTACATTTCCTGCGATGCATCCACATACAAATTTTCATGAGTGTAGGCGAAATAGGGTACTTGATATTGAAGGCATAAGGAATGAACAAACAAATGAACACACAAATGAATGCATCAACACATGAATGCACAAAACACTATATCCCCTCACAACTCATTTAATATCTTTGATCAATGAGCTGAAACTTTATCGTAATAAAAAGTTTGATTCAGCTGAAATTTTTATGAATCAAACTAATGATTTAATGTTCAGATTTTCTTTTCTCACACAATTAAGCAGGTTTACATCCTTGTATCTGAAATCATCTTAATGCAAATCTCTCATAATTTACCATGTATAATCTAATGGAACCAAGAATTTAGTAACCATCAGTTGCAAAGTTAAAAGAAGATTAGTTGTTACTTTTCACCAATTTACATCCAGGACTCAAAAGTGACAGTTGGAGGATGAAAATGAATTAATTTTCTTGAATAAAAAATACAAAAATTATAGTCATATAACAATTTCATGTCCTAAGGGCAAACAGCAATTTGAAAATCTCTTTGTGGCCAGACATCAGTAAAATAACCTTTGCTATTCCATCCTTCCAAGTTAAATGGAACAACACTAACAAGGGGCTAACTCTTACTTGACATATTCCTTTTTATTCTCCTCTGTGACTTTGGTGTTTTCCCCTCCTGGCTTTAACTCGTGGTTTTGAAGCTGGCCAAAGGCCTCGTGTTGGACGCAAAATGTTTGGTCTAATACACCCTCTATGTCATTCTCCCTGCAAGATTCAAACAAAATAATTTCCAAACAAGATTTCCATTAGAAGAGCAGGACTGTCTACATTTTACAGGTGAACCTTTGTAAACTAACAGCCTTTTAATATTGTGTTTTTTGTTCACAGATGTCTTTCAGAAAGTACATTATGGAGTAAATTTTAAGCCAGGACATGTGGAACTCAATTGTTGTTTCTTTTCTTGGACAATCTATCTATCAATCTATGAACTTGCCTGTGATGATGTGTGCATGTGTATGTGTGTGTATCCATCCTTCCACCTCAATGTATAAATACTCACATGCATGTATAACAAAAAATGCAGGAAATAGTAACATGTTTGATTATAGCAGCAAACCTCTCCACCCCCACAACTTAAATTGTTCTGTTCCAAGGTCAAGTGTTCAATGACAGTACATGTAACTTGAACTTGTCATTTCCACTGCAAGGATGAAGGACAATAAATATCTCTAACTTTGCCAAGCATCACAATGACAATTAGCCAGTGTATATCAGAGTGCAGATAGAATGTCTGCATTTCTGACTCCATTTTTGGAAAATATAAAGTATCAAATTAGATTTTAAGCATACTGGTATAGCCATGTAATGACTTTAAACATACATGAAAGACATAATGGGGAGATATATTTATATTTATAGAGTTACTTTAAGATAAAGGTAGGTAAAATGAAGGGGGCGGAGGGTACATGTATGTAGCAATTACCAAAACTTCTTCTGACAAATATTCACAACAGTCAAACAAATTTTGTTATGTCTGCAAAGTACATACATAAAAGAAATATTTTTAAAAAATATATATTTTCTGTATATAAAGCAGCACTCGATAGTTGCAACAACCATTCATTGTGGGATTAATTTTGATGATTTGCACTAAATTAGGTAGGTAAATTAATTAATTTATCAATTAGAGTAATACACTTTTTCAACAACGGTATAATTTGGTGCATGGGTGAGTAATTAATTGAGCAGGCTCTGGTAGTCTATTGTTTGCCCTGGAGTGAACAACAATTGTATACAATGCATAGAAGACAAACACAAAGAAGAATTATTAGCTTTGTTGTTAATGATTCAATGCAAATTCGATTAGCAATTATCAACTGATTTTTAAGAGCTGGCATCTTTAAAAAGTGACAAGCTAGCAACAAAGTCCAGTAACATCCTATTGACAGATTTGCAATGAACATTCACGAATAAAAAAAATTACAAGCTATAAACAAAGTCCAGTGATGTTCCACTGACAAATTTTGCAATGAACATTTACAAATAGATACTTTTAACACATATAAAGAAAGACAATATTATGTCTTCAAGAATACAATACATCTTGCCAAATTAACAAATAATACTCATTTACTGTGGCAATATAGTAATTCAAAAATCAGTCAGAAGAAATTGGTGAACAGGTTGTAAAAATTCAGAAGGTATGCCATGACCATGTTATATCCAAATTTTGTTATAACAACACGTTATAGTGGGGTTTCCCTGTACTATGAAACTGAAAACTTCCTTTATTCAATAATATATGTAAAAACTTACAGCATCCAGACTAGACTGCGGTGCAGTTCTGGGTCGACAGTCTCTAGATCATCCAGTGTGACTGGTTTGCTAAGGATCTGTTTGTAGAATGGCATGGTGAAACCCCCATCCAAGTAGTGGCCATGAAATAGGGCTATACCTATGATCCTGCCCACAAAATGGAAGTATGACAAGTGCTCCTGAAAGATAATTTCATAACTTTCTCATCTTTTTGTGACTTGTATATTTTATCAAACTATTCAGCAGCAGCAGTCTCCAACAAGTGTAAATGATCTGCAAACTTATTTTTTATGTGATTTACATCCTTTCAAGTTATTTCTTCGAAAATATGTCCCCATCATCCTGTCAAAAAAACTTTACCCAACTCTGAATGTAACTCAAAAATATTCTAACCAAATAAAAAAGGCTGCAATTGTACTTTTTCATAAAGATTTCTAATCTCAAGTGACATTATTGTTCAAAATGTTGAGTCAAGTTTTGTGACAGAGAGCCAGGAAATTGAAAAATTGGTGTCTAACAACTGAAAAATCGAACAACTGAAAATGCCTAAAGACAGTGTTCTCAGAAGCAGCCTGCTGGTTTAAAAATCTACATTATAAAATATAACACTGTAGCCATATACTTTTACAACAATCTAAAATTGTTATTACATTATTGCATTTACCCAGTCTTGTACTTTTGAATTTAAGCCCACTACTTCAAAAGTTAATGAGAAAGCCACAGAGAAATTTGTATGTAAATTCCACACAAAGTGGTGTCACACCAACTTTGCTTTCTGCTTTGATCCAGCACCCACTTTATCTAACTTATAAATCTCTATAACTGAATCTAAACATTAAGACACCCACCACTATTGCTATTGGAAAATTGATACCTAAATTTAACCATTTACCATCATAGGTATGACAAAAATCTACCATTCGTAAATTTGATACCTTGTAGTATTTTGATGACTGTAATCCATCAATACATAACAAGTATGCAGTGCTCAAAAGTTCTAATCCATTACTCTGTATATAGTGTCTTCATATGCCATATAACAAAAAATATGCCCCAAAGCATTCAATTAAATAAAATGTTTACCATGTACAGAAAAATACTTACTAATCAAATCCAAGACTCTCAAGTTGTTTAGATTTTGTAACAATTTTCCTAACATCATCCACTTTAAATTACCAGTTAAAACTGTCTGGCATTTACATGTTCGTTTCTGACCTAACTTTGACAAGGGTGCTGTAGAACATGGGGTCTTAACTGTGAAAAGCTTGATGGTTATGTAGATTTTTTCTTATGCAGGCATGGAAGGAAACTATAGCACATCACTGTATAAACTTCAGTCATACTGTAACATTATTCCACAGTAAATGATGATTATGCACATTTCTTCCTATGCGAGCAAGAGAGGAAACTATAGCATATCACTGTATAAACTTCAGGCATACCGTACCATTATTCCACAGTAAATGATGATTATGTACATTTCTTCCTATGCGAGCAAAAGAGGAAACTATATCATATTACTGTATAAACTTCAGGCATACCATACCATTATTCCACAGTAAATGATGATCATGTAGATTTATTCTTATCCAGGCAACAGAGCAAATTCTAGCACAGGCACTGACAACCTTTCTTGAACTGCCATACCGGGTCAGCTCAATTGTATAGTGCTGTGTAGAGTGCTGCATGCCATGAGGCAAGTCATATTCCATAGACTTGGCACTTTCCAAAGAGTCTGGCACGCCACCGTTGGCACAAATGACATAGGTTGCCAACAACTACTCTAGCATATCACAGTATAAGCTTCAGGCTTGCTGTACCATTATCTCACGGTTATAGTTAAATATAGCAAATGATGAAGAAGATATAAGACTTTTAAAACTCTGACACATAATTTTAACTTTGATAACAATAATTGCCATCATTGCTGTTATAAAATCAACACTGATGTCTCATTCAAAGAGACAATAATGCTAACATGGTTTAATGCAGGGTTGTCCAACAAACGGCCCACAGGCCAGAATTCGGCCTGCCAAACTTTCTTAACTTGTGCCAACTGGTAGCTGAAAATGTAGGCCAAGTTTATAAACGGCCCCATCAGAGAAAAAAAAATTGCAATGTGGGCCCTCATGCGAAAAGGTTGGACACCCCTGGTTTTAATGGCTACCATCGTTCATTATCTGAATGGTCTCACTTTAATTGTGAGACACTAGTGTGTCAACATTTTCCTTAAGACTTACAGGGTTGACTCCCGAGTCAGGGTTGATCTGAAGTGTGTAGATATCATCCCTGGAATACTGGAAAAGGCCGTAGTAGGGATTCAACATTTCATGAGATAATAGGTACAGCCATTCTCTGAAACAACAAAAACAAAACTACTTTAAAAAATCTGCAACAATATGGCACTTCACAACACAAAAACAAGACTTGGTCATAATTCTCAACAGTATGTATGAATGCATTAAGAGTTTAAAAGCACATCAGGACAATACTGGCTATGTGGTGCTGATTCAAGTTAACTTCTAAAAATATAAATATTCTTAATTGAAGGATACTGTAAATTCATTTATTTTCATGGTTTTGTCACAGATAACATTTTCATTTAATTTGGTACTTGAATTTATGGACTGGCGAAAGGGATCCTATTGTTTCCACAAAAGGATGATTATTGAATCTTTTAATCCATAATTTGCAGCAACCATGAGATCCATGAAAATCCAATAAAAATAGTGAATTCAAAGTATATTATAAATTTGACACTATCGAATACATATAGGATATTTGTATAGAGTGAACAGTAGATGTATTTCATCGAGTGAGTGAAAAACTCAGTACTAGAGTTTTTCACCAATAGGATTAAATATATCCGTTATTCACTCAGAACAAGCAAATTGTCTTTTTAGGTTATGCTCAAAGGTGTTGGCTAGCTAAAGTGTATAACAGACTGAAGTAGCAGATTTCTTATGGTATCCCATGCGGTAATGTCAACTGTGTACTGTTCATGTTCTGTTGTGTTTTGTATACATTTGCACAGAAAATATTAGTAGTGACATCATTCTCTCTCCTAATTCAAGTTAAGAAAGCACATACTTATGGGAAAAAGAAAAAACAATTAAGTTCATCATGGGATTCAAACATGGTTCTTTTGCATGAAAGGCTGACATGCTACCACTGCATCAAGCAACTGACAACGTAGAGGATGAAATTCTTTAGTCTTAAAGTTATTGATGTCTATTGAAAATAAGTTCCTTAGTGAAAAAACAAAAGACATAATTCAGTGAATTATCAATATTATTTATCTTGGAAAATCCACTAATTCACAGACTAGCATAAAATAAAGAGAAGATATTTGCTTGAAATGAGTGAATAACATATATATTTCATCGAGTGGGTGAAAAACTCAGTATTTTCATTAGTGGAAGAGCCACGATTAAAACTACCTAAGTTTTTCACCCACGAAATGAAATATATGTTATTCACTCAGAGCAAGCCAATTTTCTTCCCATTCAGTGCTTAGAAAAAAATAAAACTGAATATACTATTTCTACCTTTCACCAATATGACCAATTTTACAGCAATTTTAAAACTGGTAGAAAATACTCACTACAACTTGATGTGGAAAATTACCTTTAGTTTTCATTCTTCTGACTGGTTAGATATTTGTTTGAACCTAATGAATTGAATACTGAATTTAAATTGATTAAACTGAGAACATTTCTTTTAAAAAGGTCATTGGAATTGTGTATGCCTGTTTAGGATAGGTTCAGCATGTTATGGAATATGAGGCTAGTGCACAACAAGATGGGAGTATAACAGGCATTCCATAGCCTGGCTATTGCTGCTGCATAACTGAATGAGCAATAAATAGTCTTATTTTTGGAACATCTGATTTTTTCACACAGGAAAGCACCTGTGTTCTGAGTTCTGAACAACTTGGCATCAACATAATACACATGGAGCATGCAGAAATACCATTACATGCCACAAACTCTGTAAAATATCTGTTTTTACATCATTTCATGACCCAAAATAATCCAGACCCTGACCTAGATACTTGGATATTGGAATTACATACAGCTATTTAAATGTGCTTTCACAAACAACTGTCATCCGTTGTGAAACACTAAATGTTTCTGAGGAGGAATTTCATCCATACCACAACTGTATGCATTGACCTTATAACATTTCTGAAATAAGGTAATACAGAAGAGTAAAAAATGTGTACTATAAATAAATGACTTTCCAAATACTTCAAAATCAAACAATAAAGCATCTCTGTATATAAATCTATAGATTAAAATCTCGAGATTGACTTATCATAAATACATAACTGTCAGTCCTAGAATACAGGTGTTAAACTTATTTTTTTTCTTTCATTTTGATACAAATTATCATCCACCCACACTAGATCTCTTGCACAGTCCAAAATTAGTCAACTCTTCATTTCCAAACAATATCCATCAAATTTTTTGTTGTCTCAAGTCTTTAACTAGATCACTGTTCACCCTTTCGTATACAACAAAATTCAGCAAAATAACCATATAGAAGCACCATGTGCAAAACCTCATTTTTGTCTATTAATTCTACACCACCACTCCATCCCCTGTCCCACTTCCATTACTACAATGATTTCTACAATTCTCACCTGGCCACACCCCCATAATCCAGTCCCTCCTCTCCCTTGAACTTTACCATCAGTCTCTTCCTCAGGTCCTTGGCTCTCATTTTCATTACTTGTCTGTACGAGTCCTGAAGAAGTAAAACAAGTATCATCATAATAAAAATCTCTAGTCACTGCAATTGTTTGGAGCTGTCTAAAACAAGAAACACAAAAAAACTATCTATCTATTTACTTATCAGTTTTCAGTTAACTGACATTCTCCATTTTCACCTAATAATGAGATGTGAACAGGTTTTCTCTTACTTACATGTAAATATTTGTTTCGTTAATACATCAATAGCCAGTCAATTATTAAAATAGATATCTGTGATAATAATAATTTCATTGCACATGTGCCATATATACATGGTTGTAAGTTAGATCCAACTGCAAACAACATAGACCCTGATCTGCCATCACATAATGCGCTGGCAGATCAGGGACTATATTGTTTGTTCTACAGTTAACTCCTAACAAACTGCATAGATCTAGATCTGCTGGTACATTATGAGATGGCAGATCTGGGTCTATGCAGTTTGTGGTTGGACCGGACTTATAAGCTAGTATACATGGTATGTTGGCTTTTATTGATTCTGCATGGTTTTAGGCAGTTTAAAGATCAATGGCTTGTCACACTGATTAAGTTTCAGTTATGTAGGGTTAAATTTAGTGTAAAATTGACATTTGGACTGACAATTTCTTGCTGTTTTGATTTATTGAGTGTAAGTTTGTTGAAATTATTGAAGGAAAAATTCAGAACCAGAAGCAAGATTCAGTTTCAAGGGGATTTTGATTAACTGAGATCTTGGTTTCAAGAGTTTTTTTTGAAGTAATACAACATATATACGAGTCCCCAAAAGGGATTTCCAGCAATTCAAGATAAGACCATTTCTTTGTAACTGTTGAGTGTTGAAACCATCTCTGATATTCTTGAGCAATAACAAGAGTTTCAAATTAGCTGCTGTGGTGCACATATTGGATCTCAGCTTGGCACCATTTTCATTTAGGACAAAGCAGACATCATTATAAGGCTTTTGGTGAAAACCCAATGTCATGATGATCATCCATTCTGGGGGAGTGGTGACAAGATTTTTACGACAGTCATTGTGGCAGCCATATTGGATGTACGACTGGCACCATTTTAATTTAGGACTTTGTGAAAACCCCATGTCATAATGATCATCCATTCAGGGGAAGTAGTGACAACAAGATTTTTTTAAGGCAGTCGTCATGGCAGCCATACTGGATGTATGACAGGCACCATTTTCATTTAGGACCTACTAGGTATAATAAGAAGCCGATTGGAGAAAATCTCATGTTGACATACCCATCCATTTGGAGATGAGTATAGATAACAGTATTTTACGATATGACTTTCCATTCAGGAGGAGGAGCAATAACAAGATTTTCAAGATGGTTGCTGTGGTGTCCATATTGGACATCAGGTCGGCACCATTTTCATCTATGATCAACTGGACATCATAAGAAGTCTTCTGGTGAAAACAACATGTCAATATGACTTTCTGTAGATGTGATAACAAGATTTTTAAGATGGCTGCCATGGCAGACATATTGGATGTCATATCTGCACCATTTTTATTCAGGACCAGCTAGGTATTATAAAAAGTCTTTTAGTGAAAACTCATGATGATATGGCCATCCAGTAAGAAGGAGTAGCAATAATAGGATTTTCAAGATGGCTGCCATGGTGGCTATATTGGACCTCATATTGGCACTGTTTTCATTTAGAATTGTCCATTTAGACGAGCATCTTGAAAAAGAAAATTACTCTTCCCCAACCACCACTTTTAGATACAAACAGATGAGTGGAATTTTCGAGCCATGATATATCATTGGTTTGGTTTTGTAGGGTTTAATGCCATTTTTCAGCATATGATAGACTATACATGGCAGCCAGTATATATTTGGAGGAGGAAGAACCTGGGTAGAACCACCGATCCATGGAAACCACAGGGCAAGCTTTCTCACATACACACATTGTACAAGCCGATACTCAAATTCACATGGACAGAGGTGAGATGTGTTAGTGATCTGTAAAGACAAGAGCCTTAGACCACTGGGCCCCCATGATATATCAAACAACCCAAAAGAAAACAAGGTAAACCCTGATCATACAGCTTCTAGCAGTAGGATAGTTCAGGTTACATAAAAGGGAAGGAAATACTAATTAGCTTCAATATATGGAATATGTCCAAATATATTTAATACTTATGCCATATCTTAAAATCAGTGCTACTATTAATTTAGCCACATTTTATTCATGTTATTACTTTCCTCATCCTCTGTATGAAATTCAATTTGAAGACTGGCATGAATGTATGTAAAAAGAGATGGTTCAGAGTAAGTGTAGACTACTTACCTCAAATATTTCGTCCCTGGACACCTCCATCCTACAGTGACCTCCTTGAGGTTGTATTGCCTGCAAATCCTGTTTCAACGTCTTCATTTTATGAACTAAATCACGTTTGTACTTAGGCACTGGGGTGTCATTCTCTTTATCACTACTATTTTTCCTGAGAAACAAATGTGTTCATTTAAAATTGGAAAGTATATTTAAGCACTAATTATTACTTTTTCTCTTTTATTTAAATGAATATGTTCTACTGAAAGGATCAGCAAGAGGAACAAGAGTTCATCAAAATCACCGATGCTCTACTGGCTGAAAAGAATTTCCATGAATCCAAGATAAGACCATTTTTTTTCTTTATAACTGCTGAGTATTTAAACCATTTCTGATATTTTGCAGAAACTCCAACATACCAAAATTTAGTAAAAAAAATATTTTCTTACATATCTGAGCTAACATGTTCACAAGATACCTGTAAGTGGTGGATAAAATTCTCTGTATTGGTCATTGACCTTGAACCTGATATCATGGATAGAAAATCATTCAACTTGTTTTCATTTACGAGCAACCGGACGTCATAAAAAGTCTTTTGGTGAAAAGCCTATGTTGATATGACCATCCATTGAAAAGGAGTAGTAATAACAAAACTTTCAAGATGGAAGTCATATTGGATGTTAGATCTGTACCCTTTTACAAAGTTATTGTGCAAACACCCATTTTTCTTTGAGTCACAATTACCATAACTTTTGACTTTTTGGTCCCATAACGAGTAGAGCTAAAATTTAAAGTTACAGCTTATTTAAGCTTCTCAATTTAATGAAAGTCTTCTAGGTATAGCTAAATTTTTCTTTTTTTATTCCATGCATAATGTTCCAATGAAGTAAAATAAAGATCATAAAGCTTAAACATTTATGCTTAAGTGAACTGCTACATGGATATCCCATGAAAAGAATAATCTTAGGTTTATTAAACTGCTATGGAAAATGGTTCATAACATTTATCAAATTCAAAAGTACCATATTTTGGAGTGTGTAATGCACACTGATGTACCCAAATTTTTTTACCCAGAATGAGGGGAAAAAAATTAGTTCTGCCATATAACGTGCATGTGATATAATACATATTAAATCTGAAAAATTTGGCTCCATTTTCATAGTGAGACAAGTCGGCCATTTTGGATAGAGCACTGACAATCATCTGCTACACGACATTGAAATTATTTACAATAAACCAGTGTTTGACTGTATCTATATTTTTTTTTTACAGATATCATAAAAGAAAGAATGAACAAAAGTGGTAATATTGAAAGTATATCTTTCTGATTTTGTGCTTGTCCCTTAAAATGGCCATTTGAAGGTTCACCTTGTTGTGGAATTCAGTCTATTGCATAAAATCCCTCAAATTCCTCTTAACTGTCATCACTCTCTAAAAGTCGCTGTTTGTTCTCATCTGTCATCATTCCTGGCATAGCTTAATAGCAGCCCTCATCTTCATCTTCATCCTTGCTCTCTGGGTGGTGTTCAAACTTAGCACCATCCTCCCATAAGATGTCATCGTACACAGTACCTTCCATTTTATTTCAGATGCAGCACTTTCTGAAGGCATGAATAATGATGCTTGGATCTAACTTGGCCCATGCATCCAGTATCCACTGGAAGATGTCAGTCAGCTCCGGTTTCCTCATTATTCCAGAAGGCGTAAACGTGTTGGTCATCAGTATACCACTCAGTCCATTTGAGCATTGTTTACATGGGCTTGTTGATGCTGACATCTAAGGACTGGAGCATGAATGTCATACCACCAGGAATTTTAGCCAGAGTTGTCTGGTAGTCAGTCTTTAGCAGGTCCTTGACATTGTCTGACTTGTGGCATCAGAAGGTATAAAGAACTAATCAGCTTTTCTAGTGTAATCACCTGACTGTTTTCCCCATACATTCTTCATCCAGTCCTTCATCAATGTTTCATCTAGCCATCCCTTGTCCTGACACCTGACGATGATCCTCTTTGGCCACACTGCACCCTTTGGAAGCATCTTCCTCTTGAAAATAATGGGGTGGGGGATTTTTTTGTTGCTAGTTGTGGTTATGTTGATGTTGCTGGCCCCTTTCATGTGGACAGTGGTGTTGTATTGAAGATCAAATATCAAGGGCATCTGGTCAGCATTTCCTATCTGGCTCAACTCCAAGTCGCATTTTTTGCACTCTTTAATGATGAATTGCTGGATTTCAAGCAGTTTATCCTCATAACCTTCTGTAAGTTTCTGGGTTATATGTCTGCGTCACCGAATTGATAAGCCATGCCATCATGGAAATACAAAGGTCCAGCTCACAGACCCCTTGTAGTCATCTATTTTCTTCTGTTTTGCAATCAGTATTGCCTGAAAGCGCATCTCTGTTGTGGATACTAAGATTCCCTGTCCTCTTCTATCCATCATCCATTCAAGGACTCCACTCTCTATGTCTGGATAATTTGTGCTTGTCCCTCTGTCTGCCTGTTTTGTCCTCTGCATTTTTATCAGTCTTTCTTTCATTTTTCTCAACTCCCTAACAGAATACTCTCCTACATTAAACTTCCTTACCATGTGCTTCTGCATAGGCAATGATAGCTTGTCTTTCGCAGTGTACGAGTTTCTTACACTGCCCATGTTGACTTGTCTGACTGTATTCATTTATGTTGCCGTTATCTTCCAAAGGCCCCCATGACTGACTGTCTAAGGCTTTTGTCAGGTCAACAAATCTCATGTACTGGTTGGAGTTCTGTTCCTGGCATTTCTCCTGGAGTTGACAAGCTGTAAACACCATATATGTCTTCCCTTGTCCTTTCCTGAAGCCACAATGACTGTCAGACAGGAGCCATTGATCGATGTGATGCACAAGGTGATTCAGCAGAATTCTGGCAAGGATTTTGCTGGCTACTGACAGCAAGGAGATGCCCTGATGGTTGTCACAGGATTGCCTGTTGCCTTTCTGCTTGTACAAGTGGATGATGGATGCATCCTTGTACTCCTGGGGTATAGTTCCTTCAGTCTACATTGAGTGGAAGAGTTCAGACAGTTTCTGAGCTATGTGCAAGCCTCAGGTTTTGTAGACTTCTGCTAGTATAGCATCTGCTCCAGGTGCTTTGACATTTGACAACAGGTCAATTGCTTTCTCAGTTTCAGACAGCATTGGAAAATCAGCGAGATGTTGATTTCCACTTGGGGAAGTTGCCTCTCCGCTGATAGATGACTGTTGATTGAGGATGTTGTTGAAGTGTTCCGCCCATCTCTGAAGTATCTTTTCTTTGTCAGAGAGCAGTGTGGTGCTGTCAGCACTCAGTATTGGAGATGTTCCTGATGACTGTGGCCCACAGATTGTCTTCAAAGCATCATAGAAGTTCTTCATGTCATTCCTGTCTGCACAGAACTGAATCTCATCTGCCTTATTCTTCAGCCAGGGGTCTTGCAATTCTGAGTTTGCATTGGACAGTCCTCGATGTTGTTGAAGGCTGCCTTCTTAGATGATGAAGTGCGGTCTTATAAACAGCCCTTCTGTAGCCAATGTTTTTCATTCAGAAGTCTCTGTACGGCAGCATCATTCTCATCAAACCAATCTTGATGTTTACATGTGGTGGGACTGAGGGTTTTGGATGTTGTTGGGTCACAGAGTCTCTGAAGGATGCACAGTTTTTCTCGACATTCTCAGAGTTCATATCGATTGTTTCTGGTTGACTGCACAGTTCTTGGATAAATGCATGTTTCCCTTCTCCTGTTTCAATTTGGAGACATTGAGCTTTTTGGGCACTTTTTTGCCTTGTGGTTGTCTGCCAAACTGAATCTGGATATTGAGTTTGGAGACAATGAGAAAGATTCCCTCAAGTCCTCTCTGAAA
Organism: Margaritifera margaritifera; assembly: GCA_029931535.1. Classification (NCBI taxonomy): domain Eukaryota; kingdom Metazoa; phylum Mollusca; class Bivalvia; order Unionida; family Margaritiferidae; genus Margaritifera; species Margaritifera margaritifera. The sequence goes on along the minus strand of JAQPZY010001698.1, from coordinate 17,384,828 downwards.
CACTTCAACACTGACCCTGAGTCTTGGGAAGATCTCGCACAAGATCGCTCCACCTGGGGCAGTCTCATCCATACTGGAGCTAGACTCTGAACTGAGGAGAATTGCAGAGGCAGTGCAGAAGCATGAGCAGCAGAAATCTCAGAACTGCAGCATATCCTCTATTGATCAAGCAAACCCAAGCACCATCTCCTGTTAAGTGTGTCACAGACAGTTCAGAGCACAAATTGACCTTATCAGCCACTCAAGTACTCAAAGAAACCAAACCAGTTAGTGATGTCATGGTCATCTTCAAACTCATTGGATGAACAACAGTCATTCAGATTCAAGATCAAACACAAGATGCTATGTGAAAGTTCAGGTCCAGTATTTATACTTATTTGGACTATCATGACACCTCTAAAATATATCTCAGTGCCCAAGATAGAATTCACCAAGATAATGCATCATAATTATTTTTAGCACATCAAAGCTTTACCCTGCACTGATTACCTTTAAAAACACCATGCTGAGTCAATTAAACATTGCTCACTGTATTGTAACAAAGAATCAAATACTGTCGTTTAAGATAAGAAATAACACAAAGAACCAAGTTTATTCTCTGAAGAAAAGTAAATAAATTGCAAATTTACCTTGACAAAGTAATGTAACTATGTTTAGCATATTAAAGGTTTAGCTGGCTCTGATTATCTTGGAAATATCACACACAGTCAATGATCCCTGTATAGTCACAAAGAAATATAAAATACTATGATTTAAGATGAGAAATAAAACTAAAAACCAAGTTTATTTTCCAAAGAAAGAAAGTATTTGCCAATTTCATACACTAACTTATTAGTTTGTTTCACAAGGTGTGTCAATATTACCATAACAGACAAACCACAGTCACGAAAAAGATATCCCCTAGTGTGCCTTAAATGAGAATATTAACTTGGCTTGAATTCTAAATATTATATTTCAATTCAACCAAGAAGAAAAAATTTATAAATGAAGAAAACATTTATTAGATCCAGTTATCAAATACTGAACATTTACAGATATGGTTATCATATATTTGTTCTGCTGCAATGCAGTACTTTGCACAGCTTTAGAACAACAAGTTACCAGTCATTATGCATATGTATTTTCAGTTGAGTCACATAATAAAATATACGGTGATGTGAAATGAAACGAGTTTATTAATATAAGCAACCAAAGAACAAGACTACTGAGGTTTGTATTCATTATTTTAAAGCTAGTACTGGTAATCAATTTAGTTACAATACAATGTGCAACAGATTTAATATTTCACAAGGAGTGAATGTGACATGTGAAGGCAGCTATAATGCCTTCATCCTTTCATCAGATCGACCTAGAAAAAAATCTTTTTTTTAATAGTTTTTCTATAAAATGTGCACCCCCTCCTGAAAATAAGAAAATCAGGTAAACAAAAGTGCGCATTTATACACACCAAAATATGATAATAATTATATAAAGGTTGGAGAAGGTTTGGCAAAACCTCTTCATTATATTTCGAAGATAATATCTCAAGCTTTCTGAAACAACCATGAGCAATATTCTCGCTTGATTTCTATGGCTGGGATTCTTCAACTCCTTGTAACACCTACCAGCACTTCTAACACAGAAGAAATTAGTAACTTACAATTTCTGCTGGATCAGGTTGATGTTGGCTGATAGCCGAGGGTCAGTAAATTGTGTTGTTCTGTTGTTGTGATCTACGAAATACACCCTCCCATTCCCAGTGTACCTGGCCTCCCAGCCTGTGGGAAGTGTACCCAGGTCTTCTTCCCGCAAATCAAGGTTTGAGATGTCCCTAAGAAATGCAAGACAGTAATTTTACCATGAGATAGTGAGAGAAATGTTTTGCTTTTTTTTTTGTTTGAAATAATCTTCTACTTTTATTTGCAACTAATTACTAGTATATTGCAACAAGAATGAATGGTATATTATACACCTGCCCTGTGTTTACCAGTCCTATATGCATGCAAGAACAAGTAGGACATGGTTGACTCTAGAGTTTGTTGACCAACAGGTCAAGGTATGCAGTTTTGAACTAAACTTACTGCACAGAACCATTATGTTCTTATCAAACTTACTATGACCTTTACCATCGACCTTTAGGCCCTCAAATCAATAGGCTTTTTTACTACCTTAATGCAACCGATCCACAAAGTTTGGTCAAGGAACTAACTCAACAATAAAAAGTTATTGTGCAAAACCCCAATTTGTCTTTGAGTCACAATGACCTTGACCTTTGACCTTTTGAGCCCCAAATCAATAGACCTCTTCCTTGAATAAGTGCAAGTCCTCCATAAACTTTGGTCAAGGTAATGGTCTCAAAAGGTTATTATGCACCCCATCCCCTTTTTTTTATAAACAATGACCTTGACATTTGAACCCCAAATTCAATAGGCTCTTTTACTACCCAATGTGTAAGTCATCCACAAGATCTGGTGAAGATACATGACTGAGAACTGATATTTTTGTGCATAAACCATTCTTCCTTTTTTTCAGCCACAGTGACTTTGACCTCTGACATTCTGACCCCAAAATCAACAGGCTTCTACCCTACTCCAAGTGCAAGCCAACTACAATGTTAACTCCAGGTCTGTGATGTAGAACCAGAGTTATTGTGCACAAACCATGTTTCATCTTTCAGTCACAGTGACCTTGCCCTTGATGTTTTTAAACCAAAAAATTATAGGCTTCTTCCTTATCCCAAGTGCAAGCCATCCACAAAGATTGGTCCAGGTCTGTGATGTAGAACTAATGTTATTGTGCAGAAACCATTTTTTTCTTTTTAGACCCCAAAATCAATAGACTTTTCTTTACCACAAGTGCAAGCCATCCACAAATTTTGCTCTAAGTCTGTGATGTGGAACTAGTGGTATTGTGCAGAAATCAGCTTTCTTCTTTCTGTCATAATGACCCTGACCTTTGACTTTTTGAACCCAAAATCAATAGGCTTCTTCTTGACCCCAAATGAATGCTATTTACAAAGTCTGTTAAAGGTAGATGGTGGAGAGCTTAAGTTATTGCACAGAAACAAAATAAGGAACAGCCAGACAGACATCATAACACAATACGCTCTGCTTTATGGTGTCATATAAAAACCAATGAAAAATGTTGCCTTGACACTATTGTATAAACAAGGCTTCACCATCACAAATACCCATGATTTCATCACATATTCTCCCTACCCTCCCCCCCCCCCCATTCTCTCTGACAGTGACCTTGGATCATAATGAAATTTTTATTCATACATATGATGCATCTTCCTGCCATCACTATGTAGAAAAAATGTGGTCAGAAAATATCACTGAAACTGAAATTTTTATACATCTGACTTTCGATACTCTCCCAAAAGTGGGAGCATTTGATGACACCCCCTACCCCTCTTGCAGATGGTTACTCAAAGGGCAGCACAACTACAAAGTTTTATGAATTTCCACCCAGTGGTTTAGGAGATTTAGTAACAGAGAGATTGATAGATGGACAGACTGATGGACATTATTATCCACAGCTAAAGCATGGGGATAACAAGGAATGGGTATCAATGATTATTTTCTTTATGGCTGTAGTCAAGCAAGTTTACTGGGAAATCCAATCAAGTACCTACTTACCTATTTTCTTTTTACCTGTCATTTTAGTTACTATGTGGATGTAACAATATTTTAGTGAGAAAGGAGCACTCATTCTCCGAATGCATTGCACTTATGATCATTTATTTTTCCAAAAATGCTAAAATAATGTAATCTACCATTACTGATAACAAAATATTCACAGTAATGTTAAATCTTTTTTTAAATGCATACAGCTCAAACATGGAAATAAGCAATATCAAAATGAATTTTTTAAAAAAAGTGTTAATGACTTTTGTGAAATCAATGTATAATGTGTGAAAACATCAAATTTAATATGCACAGTATTCAAGTGTCTCTGTAAAACATCAAACATAATATGCACAGTATTCTGTTTCTGTAAAACTTCAAACTTAATATGCACAGTATTTAAGTGTTTCTGTAAAACTTCAAACTTGATATGCACAGTATTCAAGTGTTTCTATAAAATATCAAACCTAATATGCACAGTATTCAAGTGTTTCTGTAAAACTTCAAACTTGATATGCACAGTATTCAAGTGTTTCTGGAAAACTTCAAACTTAATATGCACAGTATTTAAGTGTTTCTGTAAAACTTCAAACTTGATATGCACAGTATTCAAGTGTTTCTGTAAAATATCAAACTTGATATGCACAGTATTCAAGTGTTATGTACATTATTCAAGTGTTTCTGTAAAACTTCAAACTTGATATGCACAGTATTCAAGTGTTTCTGTAAAATATCAAACTTGATATGCACAGTATTCAAGTGTTATGTACATTATTCAAGTGTTTCTGTAAAACTTTAAACTTGATATGCACAGTATTCAAGTGTTTCTGGAAAACTTCAAACTTAATATGCACAGTATTCAAGTGTTTCTGTAAAACTTCAAACTTGATATGCACAGTATTCAAGTGTTTCTGTAAAATATCAAACTTGATATGCACAGTATTCAAGTGTTATGTACATTATTCAAGTGTTTCTGTAAAACTTTAAACTTGATATGCACAGTATTCAAGTGTTTCTGGAAAACTTCAAACTTAATATGCACAGTATTCAAGTGTTCTGGAAAACTTCAAATTTAATATGCACAGTATTCAAGAGTTTTTGTAAAACTTCAAATTTATTATGCACAGTATTCAAGTGTTTCTGTAAAACTTCAAACTTAATATGCACAGTATTCAAGTGTTTCTGTAAAAAACTTCAAATTTAATATGCACAGTATTCATTTCTGTAAAATGTCAGATTTGATATGCACACTATTCAAGTTTTATGTACAGTATTCAAGTATTTCTGCAAAACATCAAACTTATTATGCACAGTATTCAAGCATTTATGAAAAACATCAAACTTGATAAGTGCAATACTCAAGTATTTATGATAAACATAAAATTTAATATGCACATAATTCAAGTGTTTCTGTAAAATATCAAACCTAAAATGCACAGTATTCAAGTGTTTCTGTAAAATATCAAACCTAATATGCACAGTATTCAAGTGTTTCTGTTAAATATAAAACCTAATATGCACATTATTCAAGTGTTTCTGTAAAATATCAAACCTAATATGTACAGTATTCAAGTGTTTCTATAAAATATCAAACCTAATTTGCACAATATTCAAGTGTTTCTGAAAGGAATGTTTTCTCTATTCCCATTGAATTACTGGTCCAAGTTTTTTTCTATCCGCAGAAGACAAGCTCCAATTTCCAAAGATCCATTAAAGGTTATATACCATTGGTTAAAATTTAAAACAAATCACTGCACAAATCTGATAGATCCTCAATAATAAGTCCTAAATAAAGCATATATGTACTCAAGATCATCAATAATAAGTCCTAGATAATGCATATATGTACTCAAGATCATCAATAATAAGTCCTAGATAATGCATATATGTACTCAAGATCATCAATAATAAGTCCTAAATAAAGCATATATGTACTCAAGATCATCAATAATAAGTACTAGACAAAACATATATGTACTCAAGATCATCAATAATAAGTCCTAGATAATGCATATATGTACTCAAGATCATCAATAATAAGTCCTAGATAATGCATATATGTACTCAAGATCATCAATAATAAGTCCTAGATAAAGCATATATGTACTCAAGATCATCAATAATAAGTCCTAGATAATGCATATATGTACTCAAGATCATCAATAATAAGTCCTAGATAATGCATATATGTACTCAAGATCATCAATAATAAGTCCTAAATAAAGCATATATGTACTCAAGATCATCAATAATAAGTACTAGATAAAGCATATATGTACTCAAGATCATCAATAATAAGTCCTAGATAATGCATATATGTACTCAAGATCCTCAATAATAAGTCCTAGATAATGCATATGTACTCAAGATCCTCAATAATAAGTCCTAGATAAAGCATATATGTACTCAAGATCATCAATAATAAGTCCTAGATAATGCATATATGTACTCAAGATCCTCAATAATAAGTCCTAGATAAAGCATATATGTATGGAAGATCATCAATAGTAAGTTCCAGATAAAGCATATATATATTCAAGATCCTCAATAATAAGTTATAGATAAAGCATATATGTATTGAAGATCATTAATAATAAGTCCTAGGCAAAGCATATATATATTCAAGACTTTGGTTTTCAAGGCTCAAAACATACAGGTAAAAAAATTAATTTGCAATTAAATAGTTCTCATCTCATAACTTCAATGCTGATTTTATTTTTGTATATTAATTTTAGATTTTTTAATTCATTTCATATATTTCTTTTTGCAGATGATAGTGGAAATTCATTTAATATATTTCATTTTGCTGATGACTGAGAGTAGAATTTTATAATAAATTATTGTGATAGTTTGTGTACAGCAACCAATTTATTTGTATATTGATTTTGTATATTGATCATCAGTATAACACTACTCATACATGTAAGATTTTGTCATACCTGGGTACTCTGGGGTCATGCCAAGTACTGACACCTGTTCGAGTATGTAAGAAGTAAACTTGGCCTTGTTGTGTTGTTCGTTGTTCTGAAATTTAAAATATAAGATTCAAGAGAAAAAAAACAAAATGCAAATAGAAAAATATGAAGTTTCTTGCTGAAAAGGTAAAACGAAAAAGCTTGCCTGCATGAATCAGCAAAACATTGGGGATGGGGGGGGGATAGGGGGTGTATGAAAGGGAGGGCTACAAAAGCCTAACAACTATTCTTGGAATCGATGCACATATCAAATTTTATGACAGCAGAGTCAAGAGTATTTAAGAAATGAACCTAAACTCAAGGAGTATTGAAGAAATTAACCTAAACTCAAGGACTTAAATTTGTCTCTGGAGCATAAAATGCACTTTGTAGTGACCTTGTTCTCGTACAGTGGCACTATGCAGGTAGATACCCAGTTTTGTGGCAACACATGAAAAGCTCAGACATATAAGCCTAAATGCAAAAAAGATAACATTAACAACACACTTTCCCTTAAGTTAACTATACATGTGCATGTATTGAGCTTTTGATGGCACTGACACAAGCTTCTGAGATATGGACTTAAACAAGAATTCTTAATATTGTCACTGGAACATAAGAAAGAAGAGATGACAACCATACTGATGTGAAATAGGAATACCAGCTCTAAAAAATTAGAATCTGAACATAAAAATAAGAATACCGTATATACTTGCATATAAGCTGGATCCAACTGCAAACTACATAGATCCAGATCTGCCATTGAATAATGCGCTGGCATATCTGGGTCTGTGCAGTTTGATAGAAGTAATCAGCAGAACAAACAACTTAGACGCTGATATAACAGCATTTTACGGAGGCAGATCAGGGTCTATGTTGTTTGCAGCTGGACTCAACCTATAAGTGAGTATATATGGTACTTAAAATTTTAATCCAACAATTTCTTTTTAATATTAAATCTTACCGATTTAAAATGACATTTCGATGACACATGCTTACTACAGTCATCTTTCCCACCATGTTACCTGCTGAAGTTGAGAAAGGGCTGCAAAGGCATGGTATTTGTTCAATGTTGATGCATTGCATATTCCATTTTGAATGTCTGTACAGGGGTTTGAAAAATCTCTAACAATCCACTCACCATGTCAGACAAATATGAAATATATTTACTTGCCCAGAATAAATTCTTACTTGACAAGCTATTATAGAAATATAAAAGCTGATAATGTTAACACCTAAATTCAATCGTGTGAAAGGTTGTTTTTCAGAACATATTTTGCGACCATTCTAGTACCAGTTGTAAGTAATTATAAACTGAGACCAGTCTGCCCACCTTCTGGTAAGTGTTTAATAGTACTGAAGAGTGAGATTGAAGCGTTTGTATCAGCATGATCAAAACAAATGGGAAAAAAAACTTCCTGTAGAAAATACGGACTTTCAAAGAACAAAGTCAGCAATATTCTCAACAGAACATCCTTTTTATTGAAAACAAACACTGGTCAGCCCTGAATCAGCATTCGTCCGATCAGGGGAATGATTGAAAAATTCACTCAACTACAAGAAATTTTCACTCGTCATTTCAAGTTAGGCAAGTGAATTTTCAACTTCTGCATGTGTTCTTTTGTCAAGGTATAATCCTCACTGACCGCTTTTGGTTCAACTTTTTCCTTGAACTTTCTCAGGTGAATCTGGGTGCTAAGCTGATGTGATTTCTGACTGGTCAATATTCAAATGATTTTGTGAAACAAGTGCTTCGGTACACCTTCACAAAAGAGTTACAATCAGACATTACAAACATTTCTGTGATCTAGATATGCCTATGATCAAAACTGTTGTCCTCCAACACAGTATTATATTTGACCTGAAAATTGGAATCTGACAGAACTTATCATAATGGCATGATTTGAGGTTAAGGATGATTCTGCCAAAATCGGAATGGTTGGCATCTCAGAGAAAGTCACAGTGACCCATCTTAAGTACAGTACATACTTAAGCACTTTTCATTACACACGTATTTACACCTCTCCCTTGACAACTTGCACACAACAGGGTCCAAACACACAGAAGCATAATCAAGTGTGTGAGTTACCAAGGTACCTCTAAAAAATGAAGAAAAGGCTGAACATAGATGGTGTGTGTGTGTGTGTGTGTTAAACAGTTGAATACATGTTTTATAAATGCTTTGGAATAATTGTCAATAAACAGCCTTTTCTAATGAACTTGTTTGCTTTTCTGTATAAATTACCTTTATTTTCAAGATAAATAATATCTGAAAGATCGTTGAGAACATTACTCCAATAGGTTTGAAGACACATCATGTGTACCAGCTAAACATTGTGTATTATGTCACTGCTTTTTGCTTGTGAATGTGGATACATTCTAGTGTTATTGTTGATTCAGAACAGAAATATAGTCTTTTTTAAAAAAAACTAGACAATTATTTAAAGAAATGACAAGATCAAAACTCGATTTTCAATTGTTCTATCAGTCAAATATTTAGGCTGTGATTTCACTGCAAGTAGTCATTTTAAACTTTTGTTTAGGAGATTTTCACTAAGCCACACTAATCAGCTGATAAGAAAATGAAGTTAATAGCATTTAGTTTCATGTTTCATATGTACTAGGTTGCTGCAAAAGTTTGAACAGAAGGAGTCCAAAATTATTAAGTTATACTATTTTACTTAATTTGAAGAAAAAAAAAGACAAACGGCTATTTTAGTATCTTCTAGTGCTAATCTACAATATATCGTTTGATTCACTGAAAAATAAAATAAGACAATATTTGTTTTCATTGATATATGTATTATTGATGTTTTGACCGCTGTTTATCGCTCGACCGATTAACAATAGATTGTTCTGGCGAATGATAAAATCTGAGTGGTAACCAAATATTGGGACAGGGTTTTTCTGTGGCTCCACCTATTGGGAAGATAACAGGCTATGATCCCTCACTGAGAGTTGACTCGACACAACCATGACCACTAGGTCATACAACGGTATGATCTGCATGCCTTTTAACTGTTTTATCCAAGTTACAGATAAAAACACAGTCAGCACTAATCAGGTTCTCATGGAAATATTCATGGGCATCACTGTGAAAGTTGATTTACACTATTCATATCTGAATACAACAGGGCATATCACATTTATGATTACACTGAAACCGAATTAAAAGATAAAAATGAAAAATGGATTTCACTTGACAAGACTTATTTAATTAGTTTTAATTTCTTAAAGTGTTGCCACTAGTAGGCATTACCAACATTTTCATTGATTGATATTTCATTGTATATTTTTATTTACAGTGTACTGAGAATTTTTTAAAAAGAAAATGTAGCCAAAATATATGACTTCTTATTTAAAGTTGCAAATTTCATGATGTTGATTCCAAATTTCCAGGCACTAACTGACATTTTTGATGATAAAATGATCGATATATCAAGGTTTCATTTACCAATTTTGATCGCGATTTTATTAATGTTCAGCAAACAGGGACCTATTATTTTGGTATTTTCTATTAGTAAAAAAGGGATCCACATTTGCCCCTGCCTTATAAGTGGGTTCACAAGTTTTTGGGCCATGCTAAAATGAATGGAGTGGTGTATACAGTTTTATTATGGCATAAACAAAAATGTCAGAAATAACTAGATCAAAATGAATCAAGTGTCCCTCAAAGGGACTGATACTCTACTGGCTGCAAAGAATTTCCAGGAATTCAAGATAAGACCATGTCTTCAATTTAACTATTGAGTGTTGAAACCATCTCTGATATTCTTCAGCAATAACAAGATTTTCAAATTAGCTGCTGTGGTGGACATACTGGATGTCAGATTGGCACCATTTTCATTTAGGACCAACAAGACATCATAAGAAGTCTTCTGGTGGAAACCCCATACTGATATGACTTTCCATTTTGGAGGAGTAACAATAACAAGAATTTCAAGATGGGTGTCATGGTGGCCATTGGATATACGATTGGCACCATTTCTATTTTGTACCAACCAGACATTATAAGAAGTCCTTTGGTGAAACCACAATGTCGATATGACCAGCCATATAGAAGAAGTAGTTATGCTATGTGCCATCATTCATTCATACATACATACATACAAGCATGCATGCATGCATCCAGCCATACATATGTATGTACATACATACATACATACATACATGCATGTACATAGAGCACACAAAAAATCTCCTACTTTTCTATTAGCACTTACCATAGCCTTCAGGTAATTGTATCATATTATGAAGCTGAGCCCTATTCAAGTAGTTTCGATGCCGCGTAGAACGTCTGCGTGGCAAAGCACTGTTATTAGCAGAGTCTGATGGACAACTGTCCTCACTATTGCTATTATTATTGTTACTACTAGAACTAGTCTGTACATTGACACTAGAGACAGTCCGTTGATTGCAACCTCTTGAAACATGGCGGTCACTGCTGTGTGAATTACTGTTCCGATTCGGATTACTAGAACTATTACGACGTGTCGAAGAGTTTGTCCTGTTGGACGTGGATGAAGAGGATGCAGGACTCTGGCTGTTGCTGCTGCTGTTGCTGTTCTGACTGGTTTCTGTATTTGTTGAGGGTGTTATGGATGCTGTGGTTACCACACATTCTGAAGCAGGCCTGGAAACAAAGGAAACCATGTAATAAACACAGCATTGAAAATCTATGTTTTGGCATGAAAGTTACATCATATAAAAATCTTAAATTTGTATCCAGTTAGACACAACTGTTACATAGACTAATGAAAACAAGTATCTTTGGATCTGTTGAGTCAATTTGTTTTGTTTATCCATACCCTTCACCCCACAACATTGAACTCTGAAATGCTTTTCCATGACCTTGTGTGTACTAAGTTCAAATTTTAATGACAACTTGATTGCAATTTTTTTTCTTCAACATCAAATTCACCCATTTCCAAAAAAGTCTATACATGTTACAAATAAACTAGCTAGACTGCATTCCAGATTGGTAAAAACAATCACTTGGAAACAACCTTTACAATACATTTAAAAGAAGATTTATTCTCCAAACGGAAAGCTTTTTATAAGAAAGCTCTAGGGAATACCAAATCTACCACCTCTTGGCTGTTATAAGGACTATATACAAGATGCAGGAGGGGAGGTTTTGTATTACAAATAGCATGTCAATCATCAATCATTCAAAAGGATGTTTGCTGGAAAGACCTTTAAAATGGCCAGGTTGCCAATAACATCTAACTTCAAAACCTGTTTTGACATTTTCATTTTCGAAACAAATTACTGTTCCACAAGATCTTCAGTTGCAAATGAAATATTTCTTGTTGCCCCATTGGTTACTTTGAAGAAGAACTGTGTTTTAAGAAAAATATGACATGCCCTGGAGACAAGCTGTTGATATATCAAAAAGCATAACCCCATGACCCCAACCAGGGACATGAACCAAAGGCAGGAATGCTACAGGAAGGGAAGTATATAATGTTCTTATTTATTTCAAATGATGTATGAATTAGAAGCAAAATGCAACTATAACCCCTAAAAAAGAGCATCACACTTTTGGACACAATGGCCCCATCCAAGGACATGACCCAAAAGCAGGAATGGTACATGATGATAGGTAAGGTTTGGTTTGGTGTTTTATGGCACAGCAACACAAGTAGGTTATTAGTGCTGAAGCAATTGGAGTAAAGAGCCTTGCCCAAGGACACACCATAATAACCAACCCTGGCTGATCTAATGATAGGATTTAAACTAGCACCCTTTTGGTTGTGAGTCCAGCATGCTAACCAATGAGCCACTAACAATAGGTATTCCAAATATGCATTGAATTGGAACAAGCCTTCATTAATGATAATAATAATAATAATAATAATAATAATAATAATAATAATAATAATAATAAGAAGAAGAAGAAGAAGAAGAAGAAGAAGTAAGTTCAGTGAATTTTCATCCTCTGCCTAGAATGGCAAGGTTATCATCTCTTCAACTCAAATGGCTTTTAAGTTATAGAGCAGAAGGGAAAGGGTGATAGAAAACTTAAAATACTGAGCTGTGATATTGACCTTGATTATAGGACACCCAGTGTAGTACTCGACACACCTTCTAGTGATAATGTACCACCAAGTTTCATCCTATAATTTCAAATGGAAGCAGGTACAGAGAGGATGGGAAAGATTGACTGAAAACTGAAAATACTGAGCCATAACCTTAACCTTGAAGATAGGACCACCAATTTGGTATGCAACACATTCTAATGATGATGTGCAAATATACCAAATTGAATTTCTTCCTTTCAAACAGCTTTAAACTTGTACTGCGGAAATGAAAGTGTGACAGAAGGATGGACAGAAAGGCAGATACTGTGTCCTCCGCTTTTCTTTGAAAAAAAAGAAAAGGACAACAATAATAATGAATCAAAGTGTCCTACTTCTTGACACAACAGAACCATCCAGGGACATTAAAATGGGGCAAAATTAGTATAGAAAGAAAGTTATGTATGGGATCATACAATATTACAACTATTAAGTGAACTGCGTGAGATTTCTTTGCAATTAATAGAAGAAGATAAAAATTAACAAAAATGTGTCCAACTTTTGACCCCATGTCTGCATCCTGAAATGTAACCCAGAGGCCAACAGCAGTATAGAAAAAATGGCAAGTTGGGATCATATATTATTCCAAATTTGTACTGAATTGGATAAAAAGTTCATTGAAATATAAAATATGGAATTAACACTTTCAAACCAAAAGGTATTCCTACATATTGATTGCATGGCCTCAGGGGTAGGAGTAGTAAAATCCATAAGGTCAGTGTATGACAATGTTATATTCCAAACTTAAAGTAAAATTGGTTATGGAAGTATAAGATTAGAACAAAATGTTAACAAAAAACTTTAATCAAAATATTTACCCTTTATAATTCTTTACCCCATTGCCCCACCCAGGAGCAGGAGTGGTACTGCAAGAAGGGGAGTATGTGATATTATATTTCAAATATGAAGTGAATCAGGTTAAGGGGTTATGCAAATATAAATGATGCCAAAAACTTCAACCAACATTAGTATTGTAAACAGTACATTATACACTTGCCATGTGGTAAATAGTATTATTATACTTCTTTTATGTAGAATCCTCTTTTATTTAATTGGTTGGATATTCTGATCAACGTATGTCCTGTAGAACTTAAAATTTTTATATGTGTAATTTTCTCATTGAGTCACTGTAATCTTTACCTTTTACCAATTGATCCTAAAATCAAAAGGTTACTTACTTGCAAGAAAGCCAAAAAGGTTGCCAAAATGGAATATTGCATTGAAGTGACTCTTTCTGGAGTCAATGTGACCTTTTGAATCCAAAATCAAAAGGTTCTCTTTTTTGTCTCAAACGTAAGCCATCCAAAAAAATTTAGTCAAGGTAAAAGACAGGGAACTCAAGTTATTTTATGGAAACCTGTTATCTTTCAGTCTCAGTTACCTTGATCTTTGATCTATTTGACACCCCCCCCCCCCCCCCCAATCAATACACGTCTTTCTTGTCTCAAATGTAAGCCATCCACAAAGTCTAGTCATGGTTTGTAGCACTGGACTCGAGTTCTTTTGTGGAAACCATTTTTTTTCTTGGAGTCCATCTTACCATGACCTTTAACCTTTTGACTCCAAAATGAATAGGTGTCTTCCTTGTCTCAAATGCAAGCCATCCACAAAGTTTGGTCACAGTAGGTGATAAAGGACTCAAGATATTGTGCAGTAACCATTTTTCTTGGAGTCATGGACCTCAACCTTTGAACAGTTGACCCCAAAATCAACAGGTGTCTTATCTTAAATGGAATCCATTTACAAAGTATGGTCATGGTCTCTGGTATACAAGTGAAGTTATTTTTTTTTAGCAGAAACAGTTTTCCTTCTTTTAGCAAGCTACTTACAAAGTTTGGCAATGGTAGATGGTTGAGAATTTAAGTTATTGTGATGAAAGAAAATAGGGAACAAATAGGGAAGAGACAAATAGATGGACGTACGGACAAAGAACACTACATGCTCTGCCTCATGGCAGTTGTATAAAAACTTGAAGCGAAATGTGTCCTCAATATAAATCTTGACCACATGGCTGCACCCAGGGGTGGAACTCTGGGGAGCAGAATTGGTACAGAGAGATGGAAAGCATGTGATTATGTTATAATCCAAGCATAAAGTGAACTGTGAAGGAGTTATGGAAATTTGAATGATGAAAAAAAAAACAAATGAAAATCTTCAACAAAAGTGTGTCCCCATTATAATTCCTGATTCCATGGCCTATGACATAGGGGGAGGAGTGGTACTGACAGCAGTAGAGTATGACATGATGTTATATTAGTACTGGAGCTATTAGCAATGGGTGCATTGCAAAGGACCCAGCTGACCACAACTGGCTAAAATGGGCTTTAAACATATGAACTTCTGTTGGAAAACCAACTTTGGAAGAAATGGGCATTTAGGGGACATAACTCTTCCAAATGATGGCATGGAATGCTGAAAATCTAACTCATTTAAAGTCTTATCAATATAAAGGCATATGATAGCTTTTGGTTGATATCCAATATTCCTTAGTAAAGTTATGCCACAGAAAGAAAAGTTTGGAGGATATACAATCAGGATCAGTAACTCTTCTAAATGATAATGTGGAAAAGTTGAAATTAAACTCTATCAAGGTCTCAGCTTCATGCCAAATTTGGCTGAAATCCAACATAGTTTGGTTTTGGTTTGGCTTGATGCTTTATGGCACAGCAACACATGTAGGTTATTTAGTGCAGAGGCAATTGGAGTAAAGTGCCTTGCCCAAGGACACACCACAGTAGCTGACCCAGGCTGGTCCGATGGTAGGATTCTAACCCGCACCCTTTCGGTCATGAGTCCGGCACGCTAACCACTGAGCCACCGCGGCTCCCCAACATAGTTTGGTAAAGTTGTTATGCAGAAACCAAAGTCAGGAGAACAGACGATTGGGGCCATAACTTCAACAAATGATGTTGTGGTATGCTGAAAATCAAATTCACTGAAGGTCCCATTATCATAAAGCTTACAAAGTTATGTTGTGGAAACCAAAGTAAGAAGAATGGTGGGTAGTCATAAGCAACAACTCCTGTAAATGTTATAGAATGTTTGAAACCAAACTTATTCAAGGACTTATCAATATAAAGCCAAATGACAAATTTGGTAGAAATCCAACAAAGCTAAGTAAAGTTATGCTGCTGAAAGTCAGGGGGCCATAACTCCTGACAGTAATGTTGTGTTGAAAATCTTTCAGGTAACAGGAACACAACTATATAGATGCTTTAGTCTTTTGGCAAAGCACTGAAAACTTTGAACTAGAGCTAATTCAATATTAAATGGCTGCCATGGCTAATTTCAATGTTTTCATTACATACCCCCACACACCCCTTTTTGAAACTGTTGCCCAGGGGACATAGCCCAAAATCTTTTAAATATATTATGTGTCCTCTTGCTATGAACACATGCATGAAGTTTGACTGAAAAATATTTTTAAAATGGCATTGCAATAGCAGTTTTATGTATATTTGACTTATGATCCCTTCATAGGGAACCCAGTGGCAGAGCCAAGATGATACACTTCTCACAGATGATTACCACATCATGGTCAATCTAGCTCTAAATTTTGGTAAATTTCACTCCTGATAAGATAGTTATGAACAGATGGACAAAAAGATAGATAGAAAGACAGATGGAGAGTATTAACTCATTAACCCCTGGCGCCACGTTTATGAATCATGAGGTTGTGCCCTACTTACGAGTTCTGCAATGTCAATATCATTTAAGATACACTAAAGTGGGTGGTACTGCAGGAAAGTAGATAGATGTAGCTCTACAATGATGCCAAATAATGTCGACTTTCTACTCACATTAAAAATACAGTTGAAAAAAACCTAACTTTAGAGACCTGATTTTTTTAGGTCGAAAATTGCCAGTTCGGAACCGGAGTTTGTGTCTGGATTTTAGACTTTTTGGCCTTAGGTCTAAAGCAGACCAGTCCAAACTGCACATGAACAGATGAACCTTTGCAATGTGGTACTCTACAACAAGTTCGAGATTTGGAGTAAAAAGGGTCCAGGACACAAAATTTGTGGGTCCAATAAGACCACAAAAAAAACATTTTTAAAAAAATACAATTTTTTTTTTTTTACCCTTCTGCACATGCATGAGCATAAGAGCCAATGAAAAACAACATTTTTGATACACCTAAGCATCTGGATAAATGAAAAACTCTTAAGCAGATGTGTTTAGCTGCATTCAGAAGTAACCCCAAAAATGCGTTTCCTACCCCAATTTCAGGCGAAAATGAAAAGAATCTCCAGGAGTTAATGAGTTAAGCTATCCCCTACACCAAAGCGAGGAAATAAAAAAAATGTAAACAATTTTTTAAAAATGGAAGTTTTAGCATTGTTTCATGGTAAAAAATAAACAGTTGTAATATATTATAAGTGAACATGTCTTTAATAAAATTAACCTGCACCAGAGGATGTACAATGAAGTAAAAGAAATTGATGTGGGTGTGAAGTACAAACATAGATCACCAAATTTAAGAAAACAAGCAATTTCTAGAATTTAAAAATCTTTACCTGACGTATGCTAGACACTAGACCTTGCACATTTGTTACAACATGAAGTAACTGATCTATGAAACAGCTAAATCAAGATGCCATTAACTTCATACTTTATAAATAATAATGCAATTATTGTGAGATGTGGGAGGACTGGAAATTTCATTACCTTACAGCCAAAGATTAGAACAGATGCAGGTTATCAAATCTAACTTTACAATTGTATAGTGTGTCTGCCTAGTCCTGTATGAAGTATATAACAGAAGAAAAAAAAAACTATTCATAATGATCACGAAAACCGTTCTCCATGAGCAAAGGCCTGTAGTATTTGATCTAAAGATATAACATTACCTTTCACTGCAACTTTGGAACTAGAAAATCTCAATAACTACATATCATGATAATAAATCCATTCATCAACTCTTAAGTTCAGAAAGAAATATAAGCAAACAAAAAATATGATGACAAGTGAGCAGTAAATTAGAACATATTGCCAGAAGAACTTTTTGGCATTTATTTACTCCTACTGCTCAGTATTTTTCCAGATGATAGAAAAATAAACTTTTTTATATTCTGTATAGTTGGTATTTCAGTGTTATGCTCCTTGCATCTGTTTCTTTAGTTTACTTTTGCATTTGCAAAAAGTTTTCAAGAAAGCAGTTTAATTACTCTACCTCCAAAAGAAATTTTGTTATCTGTTAATGCCTTGGTGTCCATGCCCAACAGCTGAAAACAAATGACACATGATACACCTGTCTCATGAACTTTTCCTTACAAAAGGCTTTGATTTTTGAGCTAGGGACATGACTACTGTATGATAAGGTGTGGACCTGGGTAAAGTCTCATCAAATATTTGTAAGGGTGAAAAAGTGGCAGCATGGTTAAATAAACAGGCTACTGACTTACATTATCCTTTATTGTGACCTTAACTTTGAAAGCAGTTGGTCTAACTGCAAAATACACAAGAAACTGTCAAATCAAGATATATTTACATTGGTTCAAAAGTTAAACCTCTATATAGATTGATGCCACTGATTGATATTTTCCCTTACTGTGACCTTGACCTTGCAGCAAGGGGCATGGCTGTGATATGTGACACACCATTTATACATGATATATAATTGACTAGAGTTACTTTATAATATATTCAGAGGTTCAAAAGTTACACTAGGGTCAAGTAAACAAGTCACATAATTACATTTTTCCTTGCACTGATCTGGACCTTGAAGCAGGCTCTGTGGCTATTGTGTGCAACACCCCTTCTAGTCATGATATGTACTTTGGGCAAAGTTTCATAAAAATATCTTCAATGGTTTAAATGTTACACTAGGGACAAAGCTACAAGTCAAAGAACAACATTTTCCCTTGCCATGACCTTAACCTTGAGGCTGGGGGCCTGGCTATATATGGTATGCAACACACCTATTAGTCATGATATATATTTGGGTAAAGTTTCATGAAAATGTCAAAAACTAACAAAGTTATTTGCTGAACAAGCAAATGTTAACAGATGGATAAATGGACAGACAAATGGACAACACTATAACATAATAATCTCTGCTTAACATGGGCATAAAAAAGCAGGGAATATGTAATCCTACAAACTGTTATGCATCTTTAAATGCATACACCATTTGAAGGAGGGGATTTAAACCTTTATCCTGGCAGTGCAAAATTGTTTTCAAATGTCCTTGTTGTATATGCTTGGTTGTGTTGGATTGCCCTTATGACTATGCCAAATGCCCCTTATGTGTATGCCAAGTACAAAATTTAGTAATACAGTAATATTATATCAAAAGTTTCAGCTGAATACATTATCGTATATACTCACATAAATTAAGTCCAACTGCAAACAATATAGACCCTGATCTGCGATTGCATAATGCTCCAGCGATCAGGGTCTATGTTGTTTGTTTCACTGAATACTCCTAACAAACTGCAGAGACCCAGATCTGCTGACACATTATGCAACAGCAGATCTGGATCTGTGCAGTTTGAAATTGGATTTGACTTACAAGTGAGTATTTATGGTATTTTACATTTTAAAAAAACTTGAAAACAAAATTTAACATTGCCGACTCTGCAGCCATCATGACTGAACTGGAAAAATGATACCTATGTTTTGACATTCAAAGGCTAGACAATAACTTTTTAATTCATCTACAAAGATATATTTTCTCATCATTCTGTAAAAGCATGTTGATACCTGTCAATGTGTTATCTATAGGTTGGTATTTTTCCCCAATCCAAGTGAAATGAGGTGTGAAAGTACACTGCTGTTGGAGTTTGGTTCTTAATTTATTGCATACAACAGAAGCCTCAGTTTTAAACTACCCACATTACAAAGCAAAAGTGGAGCATTTGTTTATCTCTTGGACAAATCAACAACCATCCTGGGGGGCTGGCATTCAATATTGTTCCAAACCAACTAACTTTAATAAAGCTTTCAAAGTTCTACATATCAGCAGGAAAGGATCTTGCACATTTCCATTTGTCTCAGTAAAGAAAAAAAAATGATGGTTCTTCACTTTTGTGTACACTCTGTACCCTGTGTTACAGTCTGTTTTAGTTCTCGAGAATGACAGCCAGTGGACCTGCAAAAATTGAGTGTAGCGCCCTCTGCTTTACCCCTCAGATTCAATGGGCTAATTTCACATTCAATAACTCTGATCGAGTTGTCCCGAAATAGACTGCATCATTGCCTCATTTTGGATAAGGTCAATGTCATGTGTAAATTGGCTATTAATAGGATTAATCATCACAGAAAACGCCTCGCATGTCCCCAGGCGTCAATATTGCCACAATCTCAATAGGGTGCCATTAATTAATGATAATCTATTTTCAACAAATTATCAGCAGGGGAAAAAAAGAGAAAAGAATGTATTGGCAAAGCAAACATATATTGACGACTGTACCCAGACTATACACTCTTTAGAGCAACTGAGATAAATCTGCAATGTGTTTAGGAAAACAAGAAAACATTAAGATAGCATGAGAGATGGTTGTATTATTTTATTATAAGTGACAATTAAGTCAGAAAATCTTAATTATTGTAGACATATTGTAAGACTCAAAACATCTTACCCATACGTTTCAGTTGGGAGCCATGGTTAAGATGATGGACTCATGACCAGAATGGTATGGGTTCAATTCCCACCATAGGATCAGCCTGCATTAACTACCATGGCAAGTCCTTGGGCAACACACACCACCTTATAACCTTAAAGTGTTGCTGTACACATCTGGGTCTATGAGATAATGTCCATACCAAATTGCACCACCATTTGTTGAATGGTAATTGTATTATGCTGAGCAACAAGCAACATCCCATGTGAAGATATGAAGTTAACTGTGAAGGGCCATAACTCCATCCAAAATGGAGTTGACAATACAAACCCAATAAAAGGAACATCTAGGTCTACAAGGCAATGTACACACCAAATTGTACTATGTTGAATGATCCCTGAGCTATGCTGGTTACAAAGATCTGCTGTAGTGGAGATTTTAAATTAACAGAAAAAAGGCAATATCTCCATCAAAATTGGACCGGAGAAGACAAAACCTTACAAAAGGCATATCTATGTGTAATTGGCAATTCACCTACCAGATAGCATAAAAGTATGCACAGAGCTTTAGTGGTTATAAGAAGATTGAACAGAAGATGTACAGACAAAATGATGGACTGATAGATGGAAAAGGTGATTATTATAAGGCCCTAATAAATGAGATAAATGATTTTCTTGAGAATTCTGGACATAGAGGGTTGACAGAGTCTGTCATCTAACCTAGTGATGCCAGTACAGGGGCAGTTTACAGCCACTTGTAAAGGTGTGACCCTCTAATCAAAGGCTCAGTCATATCTCACCTATGTGGCAGGTAATTTGTTATAAGTCAGGTGAACATTACTGCAGCCACACATTCATGTGCAAAATCTTCTATGTATATCTTTGTTGCGCCTCTTCATTAATTTGACTGCTAAATTGTCATAGGGAATGACACAAAATTTGTTAAGATGTAAGAAAATTGCTAAAGGGACAACTCGACTCCCACGCATGATATGGCAAAACAATCGGACACTTCATGAAGTGGTTTTATCTGGCAGCTAAATATTTCAGTTGATATGACCACAAAGAGTATATAATGCAATCAAATGTACCTGAAATAAAATATTAGTCTCATATATCACATCCTTATTTTAGCATTTTAGGTGGAAAAATAGACAAATCCAGGCATATTACTTAATTTCCATGTCAAAAGCACAGACAAGATTAATATTAGCTTCCTCTCTAAAGACTGTGTAGCTTCAAATGCTAATTTCTATAGGCAATATTTTTACAAGAAGGCATCATGTCTAGACTTAAGACTGTACTAGTACCAAAAGATTACCATGTAAATGCGGTCAGGTTCCTAAGAAATTTGGGCATTTGGAATAGCTTTTAAGCTCCCTTTTGAGTGATATTAAAACAAAAAAAAAACACACTGAAAAAAATTCATGACAATTACCATATATACTCGCTTATAATCCCAGTCCAAATGCAAACAACATAGACTCTGATCTGCCATCGCATAATGCACCGGCAGATCAGGATCTATGTTTGTTCTACAGTACATTATGCGATGGCAGATCTGGGTCTATGCAGTTTGCAGTTGGTATATGCTTATACGCGCGTGTATACAGTACTGTTATTTCACCATTTTCCATGGATACTGTACCAATTTTCATTGAAATGTGGTTGCTATAATCATTAATAAAACTACAAATATGAAGGTTGCTGTTTAAACGTATTTTGTAATCTTATAATACCTGAATTTTTAAAAAAAAATTCTTATTATAAATTTCTATTGCATCATTTGCAAAGAATTGCATTTAAAAGTACGACCCTCAAAAAAGCTGGCACAGGTATTATCTGTCCCTGATATGCATACAGAAGTGAAGTTTCACTAAAACAAAGAACTTAATAACATCAGGATTATAGCATAGGGAATATGCACTAGGTTATGAAATGAACAATTATCCTGTGAACATTTAAGAAAGTGAAATGACTAGTGCTACAATTACAGTATGGTCACTATGGTCATTGATAGATTGAGAGAAAACAAGACATATATTGGAAAGAGCATTTAAATGCAGAAGCATGATTGTGGCATATTTTCTAACTTTTATATTATATTAGCCACATTGAGAAAATAACTACATCAGATCTCTATTTTTTTTCAAAATTATCAACAATAAATTTTCAAAAATAAACTGCAGTTCTTTGAAATGGTACATGAGGGTTCCTGCTCCCTTGAAATGTTACACCTTATCTCCTAACATAATATTTCACTATGTCCTACCTTGTACTTTCTGCTCTTATTTCTCCATCAAAAATCTATCAAGCAAAGGTTTGATAAAGATACGTGTTTGCAGATTACATTTTTGTACCCTATGAAAGGGGATGACTTATTTTTCAATATTCTTCTTCTTTATCTCTCTCATTTCCCCCCCAGATGATTGCCTAATTGATATGTCTAAATTCTTTTCTTTAATCATTTGTAATATGCTTGGAAAAAAATTAAAACGAACAGTAAGGTCTGCTCGAAAAGCTCATCACAATACTTACTTGTTTGACACAATGTAATTGGTAGATCCCTATTTTCTGCATCTTCATTTAAAAAGGAAAACAAATCCCTTTATCCATTTTTTATCACAATTTGTGACCATATACTGCACAAAATTTGTCATTTTTAATTGAAATGACCACGCAATCAATATACTTCAACATTAGTGGCTGGCCAACTCATTCTAGAATGATATTACACATAACAATAAACCAAACCTTAGTCAAAATAGGTAATGCAGTCTATAATTCTGGACAATCTAATGTCTGATTAATTTTAATGGTAAATTTTGGAAATTTTGTCTGAGTAAATATTACTGGAGAAACAGATTTTTAATCTACACATAATGTTCTAGAAAAAGCATGAAAAATGTACATTTTGAAGAGCTTTTCTGTAAATAATCTTTAAAGACCCAGCAAACAATAATCATTTTGTGGTAACAATATTGACATTATACACGAGAATATATGGTAACTTATTCTGCATGTGATAGCTGTATGTGGTGGAGCGAATTATACACAACTCAGCCCATGACAATTTGACCCCAGTCACGAGTCAGCTTGGCCCCAAAAAGGGCAATTAAAAAAATGTTTTGAGATAACTACAACCTATTTTACAGACAACCTAGACAAACTGTTAGAAGGATTCAGGAGACAAGCTGGACCTGAGTACATACCGTGTACACTTAAATGTTACTCAGGACATCTCAGACCAACCTGTATATAACCAACCAGTATATAACCAAACCAATCCAAGTAACTGGCAATAATAGGATTTTTTATTCTGTTCAAACAGCAAAACTCCTAATGATAAGCCAATGCTTGATAGTAAGGCCACCGCATCCACCCCTATATTTGTAAAATGTTGGCAAAGGATATCTTTGTATAATAATAAGCACACTCCCACTTGTTAACAAATTTATATGCCTGTGCCCTGGTCTAATCATGGGAGAAAGACTGTCATTCCACATGTATTGAAGGGCTCTTCCCAACATGTAAACTGTCACAACACATGTAAACTGTGATTACACATGTACTGAAGGGCTCTTCCCGACATGTAAACTTTGTGTAACATGTACTGTAGGGCTCTTCCCAATATGTAAACTGTGATTACACATGTACTAAAGGGCTCTTCCCAACATGTAAACTGCTAATACACATGTACTGAAGGACTCTTCCCAACATGTGAATAGTCATGACACATGTACTGAAGGGCTGTTTCAAATATGTAAATTGTCTTCACACATGTACTGAAGGACTGTTCCCAACATGTAAACTGTCATGATACCTTTACTGAAGGGCTCTTCCCAACATGTAAACTGTCAAGACATATGTACTGAAAGGCACATCCCAACATGTAAACTGTCACAACACATGTACTGAAGTGCTCTTCCTGACATGTAAACTGCTTGCAAGATCACACACGCTGTAGAGTATACTTGTAGTACTTGTAGACCTACACTGACATTAAACTATTTACTATATCTTTACCCCATGATTTTGTAAAAAAAAAAAAAATTAAAAAAGTCAATGTATGCTTATATAGTCTTAACTATACTCCCATAACCAAATCAGACTTATTCAACCAACTGGTTCAAGTGGTCTCTAAACTTAGTCCGAGCTGACTCATGACTGGGGCCAAGTTGTCTTGGGCAGACTTGTCCTGTTTCTGGTGAAGCTGATATCAGTGGTAGTAAGTTCGTTTAAGCATAGGCCTGGCAATATTGACTGTCATTACTGGGGCCAAGTTGTCTTGGGCACACTTGTCCTGTATCTGGTGAAGTCGATTTTAGATTTCAGTGGTAGTAAGTTTGATTTAACTTGTCCTGTTTCTGGTGAAGCAGATATCAGTGGTAGCGAGTTTGTTTTAACACAGGCCTGTCAATATTGGCTGTCATGACTGGGGCTGAGTTGTCTTGGGCAGATATGTATCTTGTGAAACTGATTTCAGTGGTAGTAAGTTTGTTTTAACACAGGCCTGGTGATATTGGCTGTCATTCCCAACACATTACTTTGTGAGACTCTTTTTTTCCAAAATGTCAGTTTGAAATTTATAAATTCAGGACATATATACTTTGTTATTACCTCAATTATATCACAGATCTGCACCTTATGAAAACAAAGGCCAAATGGTAAAATGTTATAGTACTGGAACAGTCGGGTGGGGGGAGAATATAAATATACAATTACTGTAAGAGAAACAATTACAGAAATAATAGTGATTGTGTGCTTCTAATAATTCATCCCTAGACTTCCATTCTGATCCCATTCCTAAAAACATAAAACCTGATTACAAACCCCAAAAAATCTGAGAAAGAAACAGAAGGAAAATTAAAGCTTCTGTTCTATTACTATAATGCAAGCAGTTATTTCAATCTTTTTTGCACAATATACAAAAGCCCATTCGGATAATTATAGAAATAATCATGTGCCAAGATATGTTCCACTTGGAAAACCTCTTACCATTATCCATTAGCATGACACCACATAGACCGTATATACTTGCTTATGAGTTAAGTCCAACTGCAAACAACATTCACCCTGATTTGCTGTCGCATAATGCACTAGCAGATCAGGGTCTATGTTGTTTGTTCAATTGACTACTCCCAATAAACTGCATAGACCCAGATCTGCCGGCACATTATGTAATGACAGATCTGGATCTGTATAGTTTGCATTCAGACAGGACTTTTAAGCGAGTATATATGGTATTCATTAGGAAGATAAAGAACCTGACGGAAAGCAAAATATATCCAGAAATTATGTTAAACCAAAATGGTAACACGACCACAAGAACCACCTTCTTCAAGACCAAACAGGACCGAAGTAGATCAACTATATTTTGCATATATAGTCTGAGTATCAAATATTCAAGTTAGTGGTGAAATTGTTACATGATAAACAATATCTGTAAAGCATGTAGGTTTAGCAAACTTTAAATTAAATATTTTTGTGCAACATGAAATTTAACACGTTGAAAAACGTGTAAAATATGATGTTCAGGCTGACTTGTTTGAAATGAAACACAGTGAAAGCAATCTGATGTAACTACACTAACTTAAGACCAAAGAGATCTGAGATATTTTACAATTAGATGGAATCCCTACTATTTCTTGACAGGCCGTTTTTTGTTGAAGATGAGGGTGTAAGACATAAGCATTGTACAAATGCTCCTTTACCTATAAGAAGTGCCAAAAAAGTATCATTCCACTATATCATCATCTGTTCCTCTTCACACCAAATTATTTCTTAAGCAAGCCCTAACTCTTTAAATTGGTAAGCTGAAGGATCCCTTGTAGATAATGTTTGTAGCAAAAACATCAACGAAAAGTTAGGCAAAATGCAATTCCTTGTTTCCATTAATTATCCATTTTCAACCAACAAATTCAGTTAATTTAATAAATCGTCATTCTCCTGTGTTGACCAAACATGATAGTGTCAGTACTTCTATCTCTGACCTTGAAACTGTGATACATGACACATCTTCTGTAGCAGAATTACATACCGTATATACTCGCTTATAAGTCAACATTTTTTACTTAGAATTTGACTCATACAGAGTAGGGGTCGACTTATAAGCACGACATTAAAAAAATCAAAGAATCTTGGGGTAATGTTGGAAACTCTAGATGTTTGCAGTACATAAAAATACTGTCAATTCATATATTTTTACGTTTTCATGCCACTATTCCTATGCAGTAATGCACATATGGTATGCACTGTGTTTATCCGTTTCATGACGGTATTCATTACACAATACATGTATCTACAGTTATTTGGATTTTATTAATTTGAAAATATTACCAGTAAATTAAATACTACCTACCGCAAAATGAAGTGTCCATCAATGTTTACCGTGGGTGTTTACTAGTAAGTATATTGCCTCCATATTCATGCAAGTCCGAACAACCTGTATTTGTATTAATATTTGTGTTTTGCTGAATAAAGACTGTGCTTGATGCAATAAAAGTTTTGATTTAATTTGTATTTTCCTTTTCCACAAGTCTGATTTAATTCCCAAGTGATATTTCCTAAGTTATCTGCCAGTGCACGTGGGCCGATAAGCCTTTGGCTTGTAAAGGGACTCACTTTGTTTTCAAGTTGACAATCCTTTTGATCAAGCCGCCAATCTATACTTGTTCAGTGCCAAGTAGAGTTCTACAACTTCCTGTGCATATACTTTGACCTTAATCGCTTTGCTTATAAACACACCACACTCTTTGTTTTCCCACGTGACAACCCTTTGATCAAGCCGCGAGTTCAGTGCCAAGTAACAGAGGGAGGCTATTTGAACTCCCTGTGATCTTGCCGCACAATTGACATGTGTTCAGTTGCAGCCTTTAATAGATTTCTGACTTTATGATCAAAGTGTTACTCACAAAGCCCAAGCTCAGTCTTTGCATAAGCACCCGCATATGACAGTAAAGCCAAAAATCGGAGTTGGATGAGATTTACGATGACTAGACGACGATTTACAATGACTAGACGACGATGTAGGATTTCAGAACTTTATCAGACGATGAGGATTAATTCTTGGACTTTGTACCAGATGACATTGGATAGTGACATTTATAGGATACCGTGAATCACAAAAAAGTGGACTTAACTTTCATTGTTTATTTGCACAACGTGTGGAATTAATATATTAAGGGATATTGTGAATCGGATCATTCTGAACTTCTATTTTTATACTGGTATGTGACCTATAATTGAATTTGTGGATTTATCATATAAATAGATTCGGAGTCGGACGATGTTTACGATGACGGGATGACATTGGAGGAATTTATTACTTTATTTGGTAACTCTGATGATGAGGATGAATTCTTGGGCTTTGAACCAGAGGACATTAGGCAGTGACATTTATAGGATACCAATTTTATACCTGTATGTGACCTATAATCCAATTCATGGATTTATCATATAAATGGATTAAAAA
Organism: Margaritifera margaritifera; assembly: GCA_029931535.1. Classification (NCBI taxonomy): domain Eukaryota; kingdom Metazoa; phylum Mollusca; class Bivalvia; order Unionida; family Margaritiferidae; genus Margaritifera; species Margaritifera margaritifera. The sequence goes on along the minus strand of JAQPZY010001698.1, from coordinate 17,357,148 downwards.
TGTTAACCTATATGGATTTCATTACACGAAGATGGACAAAATGTAAGTTGTAAATTTATTTGTACATATTCAGCTCAATAATAAAATTGTATTTATTTTACATTGGTTTTTGTTTTTATTTGTCCTATCTATCTATCCAGTTTGGCTCGTTTATTTTTCCTAAGTGCAGCTCTGACTCAGTGATGACATGTCACCCCTTGCAGACGGATTTAATTTGCAAAAAACACCTCAACTTATAGGACGGTCATAGCTGAATTGGCTTTTTGCAGCCATGAAAAGGGGGGGGTCGACTTATAGTCGAGTCGACTTATAATCGAGTATATACGGTACATGTACCAAAATTCATCCCTCTATCTTAAGTAGCTGTTAATTTAAGGCAGAAATGAAAAACTGAAAATGCTGCCCTTTGACATTAACTTTAAAGACAGAACCCCAAATGTGGTATGCAATATACCCTTGAGTGATGATTCATAATTCTTTTATTATATACCTATCATTACACAAGTCGTGACAAAGGCTACTTTTCCCCTGAGGCTGATCTGAAACCTTTTATCTTATGTACAGATTTAGATTCCTCACTGTCCAGGATGATGTCAACTAACAGACACATGAAAAGACTAAATGTGAGTAGATGGATGGATGCAATCAAAAGAAAGAGAACAACAACATGAAATAACTATTTAGTGTACATAAGAAGCATATCATCAGTACGGGTGTTCATTTTTTTGCACTACTAAGTATCTCTTCCCATGTAAGGGTCATTACATAGGACAGTATGGGAAAAGGTACCCTGTCACTAATTATCCATAAAATTATAACTGAATAAGTACTTAAAAATTCATAAAATCTGTAGAGGTTGAAAACCACATACTCCTCTTTTTAATACACAAAGTAAAGGGTATTTGACGACTTAATTTTTTTTCAGGATGACACAATTACTGAGATCAAATCGTTTTTTTTTTTTAAACTGAAAGTGTACATGGCTAATTTACAGCAGGTCATAAATCAGTAAAGATTTCCTAAGATCTGATATACTTACTGTTGACTTTATCATTTTCTTTCACAAGACTGTTATTGCAATCAGTAGAAGTGAAAAACGTTTTTCTTTTCATTACTTAAAAATAGACAGAAGTCACAACCAGGTCATTTATGTCCATTCTTGCCCAGAGTTCATAGTACTACAATACAACTCAGTAAAAGTGACATAATATCGATGATATCATAATGTAATTATCATATCAGTTTGAGCTGTGCAGTAAGCTTTGATTTTACAAAAGTGGACTAAATTATTAAGAAAGCTTCTGTACTTTAGTGCATAAGTTTGATAGCAGAAGAACATCAGATCTTGCGAAACCCAAATGGTCAAGCATGATTCCAATGTCCATCCACTATCATATGCTACATGATATAAGCACCCAGATCAAGTTACTGTACCAATAACCTGTATGCACTAAGTGCAATTATCTTATCTCAAATGGCATGCAAGCTACTGTGTAGAATAGAAAGCATGATAAACTGGTTAACTAATAGACAAACGGATGGATGAATAACAGAAATCTGAATACTATGTCACCAATTTTTTTGCAGAAAGGCATGCAATAGTGAAAAGTCTGCTCTCAGTATTTACATGTAGACTGCATTATGTAAGATTTGACATGTTTCCTTAACAAGCTTATTTTTAGCATATTTTAATGTGAGAACAAGGTGAAAAGGATTAAATTCACTGTGATGAATGAAACTGTCCTTGATTATGAGAAGAGGTGAGCCTTAACATTAAACTATACACATATAGACCTGTCTGATGTAATCTCACCTTGTGGGCCTTTCCCACTGTGTAGTTCTGTTGATATGGTTCACATAGTGAACTCGTCCACTGGCTGTTCTTCTTTCTTCCCATCTGAAACAAATAAATGTAACATAATCTATCAATACAAGGACAATGCTTTTAACGAACTGCAGGGACTCTGTGGTTAGCACTCAAGATTCGTAGCTGAAAGGGTGCATTTACTCCCAATGCCTCGGCATTAAACAAACTACTTATGTTGCTGTGCTGTAGAACACCAAAATCAAACCAAATGCCTGTAAACAATGGTACTTCCAGATTCCTATAATCTGGCATACGTTTAACTGCATATTAGGTTATATTATACAGATAACAGGGCACAGGCATTGTCTAATTTAACCATACAAGTGTATGAAAAGTTGCAAAGCCTATGTATTTTAGTGCACTTTCTCACTTCAAATTAGATAATGCATTTGCTCTGTTCTCTGTTTGGCTTGTATTATGGGTCAGTGAAATTTTCAAGCCCCTCCAATCTCTTTTTTTTAATGTCAACAAATGTTGTAATGTGATCTGCTATACTGATCAGCTGACTTTTTAGCATGAAATATGGGCATGCTGATCAGTCTCTCACACTGACATTGACCCACTTCTCGTGAAGATGTATTCATATCACATACAGTTTGTATTCATCATGTCAAAAATTGATTTGTCTCAATGAAAAACTGGCAACCTAGATAGAGATTTCACAAGGAAATTTTCAGATTTTTATACTGTTAATGCTGGATGTAGGTGGTTACTATAGCACAGCGCAGTGGAACAGAATAATATCATGACAATGAACAACAGAATATGTATATAATCACAAGAAAATGGAACAGACACGGACAGACAGTTGTTGTTCTTAAGTCTATGCATTTGTTATGGATGTAATAGTGTTTATTTTAACAAGTGTGTTGGTAATAACTGGAAATTAAGTTTGTGGGATATTATTTGTGTATGGATTTTTACAGATATTTTCTTCATACTGGTGCACGTAAGTATATGTAAAGAAGCTTTCTTAATAATTTAGTCCACTTTTGTAAAATCAAAACTTGCTGCACAGCTCAAACTGACATAATTATTACATAATGTCAATAATGCATCAGACTCACTTTTTACCAAGATGTATTCTTATTCTTAACACCATGAACTCTGGTCAAGAATGGACATAAATGACTTGGTTGCGACTTCTGTCTCTTTCCAAGTAATGAAAAGAAAAATGTTTATACAATTTTACTAATCACAACAAAGAAAGTGATAAAGTCAACAATAAATATACGAGACCTTGTAAAATCTTTATTGATTTATGACCTGCTATAAATTAACTGTGCATACTTTCAGTTCCAAAAACCTTAATGGATCTCAATAAATGTGTCATACTGAAAACATTCACTCACCAACATACACTTTCTCTATGCATTTGAAAAGGAGTCTATAATCTTCAACCTGCGAATTCTTTTTTAATATAAATTTTTAAATACTCATTTGGCTATTATTGATTGGGCTATCAGTGACAGGGTACCTATTCACATACTTTTCTATGTAATGATTCATACCTGGGGATACATTTTACAGGCAATTAGTGACAGGGTACCTATTCACATACTTTTCTATCTAATGATTTGTACCTGGGGATACATTTTACAGGCAATTAGTGACAGGGTACCTATTCACATACTTTTCTATGTAATGATTCGTACCTGGGGATACATTTTACAGGCAATTAGTGATAGGGTACCTATTCACATACTTTTCTATGTAATGACCCGTAAATGGGGATATATTTTATGGACAATTAGTGACAGAGTACCTATTCATATACCTTTCTATGTAATGATCCGTACCTGGAGATACATTTTATGGGCAATTAGTGACAGGGTAACTATTCACATACTTTTCAATGTAATGACCCATGCCTGGGGATGAAGTTTTAACAAAAGAGTAGTGGAAAAAAGGGACCAATCTTTGAATTTATTTGTGACTTTGCAAAGCTTGGACATGTAGCTATTTAAAATATTGAATTTTAAAAACGATAAATACATGTACTCAAACATTTCACAAGGGATCATCTTTAGTGGTCATCCTTCCATATCTAAAAAATGGGCTCTATAAAAAATGTATTGGTTTACAAAAAGCCAGTATGTCTTGAGGGGAAAAAAAAGCATTATGACCATATACATGTACATTGAACCAAAAGCCCTCAGGACTGAACCATTTATACTGTATACTGAACCAAAAGCCCTCAGGACTGAACCATATACACTGAACCAAAAGCCCTCAGGACTGAACCATATACACTGTACACTGAACCAAAAGCACTCAGGACTAAACTAAATTGTGGTTTTGAGGTTTTCAGTTTATTGATTTCACTTCATTAAAATAAAAGAAATTTGGGACTAGAAAAGTGATTAAGTTTCAAGATGATTTAGGTTTTCTGAGGTTTCGGTCTTGACAGGTTGTCAACTCTCACAATATAAAACAAATTGCTGTTTTCCTTCAGTAGTTATGCTTTGGAAGCTTGACTCAAATAAAGGCAATCATATTTTTCTGGGAAGTAAATGTCTACATGGGACTGAAAACTATGCTATAAATTTGGAATATCTGCTTTGAATGTCTGGCAGATGCAAATATACAACTCTGATCTATCTCAGTATGATACAAATATACAACTCTGATCTATCTCAGTATGATACAAATATACAACTCTGATCTATCTCAGAAAGATGCATAGAAAATTTCACCAAGTTAAAAATGTATACTATTTATAGGGAGTCCTGAAATGTGTGGACATTTAACCAGAAATGCACAGTCAAGTCAAAACCATGC